>JAABKK020019583.1:0-19042 GCA_011634745.2 Catotricha subobsoleta | reverse complement strand
TAATTTCCCAAAATGTTTATTTTTTAATTAATTTTTTTTTCCAAAAATATTTACAGGTTTTTTTTTTTTTTGGTTCATTATGTTTTTGTATTTTTTAGATAGTTAGATATTGTTTTTGATGTTGTTTAAATATTTTTTTGTTTTGTATTCGTTTTGTTAATTTAATTAAATTGTTGCTGTTTGTTTGTTTTTTTTGGTAAATGTGTGCTGAAGGACTATTACAGTTATTTTTTTTGTTTCTTGTTTTCTTTGCATACTTTTTCTAAATATAATAATATTCCATGTCCATTTTTATCTTAATTTAATTAATAATTCAAAAGAAAAATATATTTAAACCAAACTTTTATGAAATTTGCTTGCACAATACAAAACTCTTAATAAAATTATTTTAGTGTTAACTACGGAAATATTTTAATATAATATTTACAAATGGGTATTATTGAACTATAATTATTGATAAGATGGAAGCTAACTGAAAATGTCACTATTTTTTTTTTTTTTAATAATTGTATAATTTATTGTTAAACGAACATGAAAACTATAAAACAAATTAAAATAAAATGAAATAATTTAAAAAAAAACATTAATAATAATAATAAAATTATAGTCCGAGGAGAGCTAATTTAAAAATGCTCGCTTTCATTAAAACAAATTTTTCTTGGGTTTAATTATTGGTATTTTACATATTAAGCATCTATGAAATTGGAAATTATAGTTATTGCCAGACATAACTAAATTACCAAAATCACATATAATTTTTTTTGATTGAGACACAATATGAAAATTATAATCACTTTCTTTTTAATTATTTCTATATTTTTTATGAATGAAACAGAAAGTGTTCATTTAAAAAAAAAATAATAAGAGTTTCTTTTTGTATTTTTATTAAAGTTTATATTTTGCTAGAATAAATTAAATTAAAAAAAAAAGAACTTGTTCTTGACAAATTTTTTTCCTGATATTTTCAGAAAGAATAGATCAAGTTCTATTCTAAACTTTTAAAAATATAAGATAATTATTTCAGTATATATGATATAAATAAAGATGGTGTAGTTGTTTGCATAATTACAGATATTCAATAATAACATTTCCATTCATATTTAATTTGTATGGTTTCAGTAGATACTCTACCTTTAAATATGTTATTCGTACGCATACCGATACTACACGTAATCTATTGAAATCATAACTTAAAAAATGTTCGCCATTAATTTTGGAATAATAAATATACGAATATCCTGATATTTTATTACTTTTATTTTAAATATTTCAAAAAACCCATCAAATACAGGAAATATTTTTCTTTTTATAAAATCAGAAATTGTAATGCAAACGATCGTGCATAAAATATAAGTACTATAGGCTATAAAGCCCTCATAAATACCATGAAATTATTCTTTTGAAAGTTTGAAACTTTACTTTTTACAATTATAATAAAGATAATCAGATATAAATTTATATTGGACGAATCTGTTGTTTATTATTTATTTATTTTATCTCTCTTTGTGTATATTACAAGTCACATCAATGTTCTATTTTTTTTATTTTTTTTTTTTTATTTTATGTTGAAATAATATTGACATACATATAATTTTTTTAACGACTGTATAATAATATTATCATCATTTGAAGGTATGGCTAACTGATTTAAAAATAGGCACATTGACTATCCATACTAATGCAATATATTTGTACTTAACTACCTTTTGCTCTCTATGTGCGTATTGTCATATATTATACATGTGCTAAACTATTAAATAATAACAGCTAAATAACACAAAAAAAAAAAAGAAGAAAGAAAGAAATAAAGAAAATCTATATTATTGATTGAATTGTACACTCGATTCGTTCGAATCCGACCTACAAAAAAGAATCTTTTTTAAAAATAATCCTATTTTTGAAGGCATACATAATACATAATATATATGTAAATGGGCTGGTACATATACTTAAACATATTGTAATGTATACAGAAACAGAATTGACTTCTATAATAACATATTATTACAGATAGATAGATGTAGAACGAATGAGGTATGCCAATAAAAGTCAATTATTATTCTAATATCACATTTAATAAGGTTGGAAGTAATGTAAATTTTTGTGACTATGTATTTGAATAGCAAATAGAATCATATTTTGTACTATATATATATATTATATTCTTCTCGGTATGTTTTTTGGTGGAATTTATTTAAACGTTAATCGAAATATGTTTTTGTAAATGGATTTTTTTAAAACCGATGAAGAAATAACTTCATGGAGATTTAAAAGTAACGCAATATGCTAAATATGACATTTGTTTGACATTTCTTAAATCTTATTATAGCATTTCTGCTTTCATTTAAAATTATTAATGAAAAATTCCATAGATTTTCGTTTCTATGTAATAATTTTATAACAATGAAAAAATTATTGATATAAAGTTTAATAAGAAAACTAAGAATTTTAAATAACTAATAATCTTTTAAGTAGATATGTATATCCATATCCACAATGACAAAAGATTGTAAATCAACTAAAAAAGAAGACCGAAAAAAAACTGTATATTGGCGGTATTTTATAAAAATAAAAAGGAAACATAAAATGTGTATATTTTTTTATTTGAAAAGATAAAAATAGATTGGTTGTTATAGAAAAGATTTAAATATTGTTGATAAGTTTTTCATAATACAACAACAGAAACATATTTATTGTTGAAAAATCATATAAATTTCAAATAGAAAAAAATGGAAGAATATAAATGAAATTATTTGGTATAACATTCTTATACCCAATATTCATGTTATTTTCTATATGTAATTGTTGTTAAACCATTGGCATAATATATATAACGTTATTTACTTCAGCATAAATATCTACTATATATTAACTAATAGAGATTTTGCTATACTATGTATGTGTACACACAAGTTAAAGATACACACAATAATAGAAAAACCAATATCCTAAAGTCAAAATAAAGTTTTCTGATGAACACGTAAGAATTAAGTTACCTAGATCTTTGTTTTGGGAAAAGTTTTTGTTCAAAATTATATGTAACGCTGCCATTTGTTTATGTGCGTTTGAATGTGTTATATAGCAAAATATTTTAACTAGATGTATGTTTGTAATTATATAACATTATCAGCTATATTAAATAAATCATTATTATGTGAATGTATCTACTTTATAGCTTTGATATTAAAATTTTCGTGTGCCTGATAATCTAAGTTTTGCTATATAATTTTCCCTACATTTTATTTAAAATAGAACAACCGTATACAAAATATAAACGCAATGATAAAATCAGATTTTAACCCATATTATGTCTATTATAAACATCAAATTAAGAAATAAAAGCAAGTAGGTAGAAAATAATTGGAATCATTTCATTTTGAAAATAATTCAAGGGCGTTGTTAAAATGATGGGGGTTAGACCAAAAACGATTTGTTTTAGCAAAGATAAGAATGTTTTATTCTCAAAGCTGAAATATCGAAAGTACTAACCACAAAATATATTTTAATTTTATATAAAAAAAAAAAACAAAAAAAAACTGGATTTCGACACTTGAGGAGGAAAAGTAAACATTACGTCTAGAAAATATAATCAAGACTTTTTGTCTGTTACGATAAATTATATTTGCTAGAATATATTTTGGCATATTTTTTTTTTTTTTTTAATATACATTTTACAGTTTTATCAATGAATTACGAAATTCTGTCTTCAATTATGTATATTTATAAACTTACTATGTGTGACACTGTGACCACAATTTTAAAATCAATTTTCTTTCCAATAATAATTTATAATGAAAAGAAAGCAACTGAAGCCATCAAACAGCCAAATGTCTACTTTCACAAACTCAATTAAATTTCGATTTTTGTTATTTAAATTAAATCTAATTGGAATTTCAGTAGATAATGTAACCTGTTACTGAACAATATATATCTTCATTTTTGATTGAAAACAAATATTAATGTAAATTAATAGAATTTACCTTTACCGTTGCCATTTAACATCCCTAGTAGAAAATAGGCTTAAAATTATTTGCTCAATTTTCAGAATTCTTTGCGAAATCTATAAAAAATCATGTTGAAGAAAATATAATAAATTCAAAGAATTTTCAGTTCATATTCTAAAGAATTAATCTTTGTTTCTTCCATTAAAACAAATTGATTAGTTCTTAGCAAAGAATTTTCATTAAAAAATTTTGAAACACCGAAAGAGTTTTAATGAATCATCTTTCTTTCTCTCAAATAATACTTTATCAAATAAATTAAATTCGTTATAAATCTAATCAAAGAATTTAAATTGTTTAGAAAACTGACGAAAAAAATTTCCAAAGAATTTAAATTCTTTAGAAACAACTGGCCAAGAATTTTGAAATATTTCTAAAGAATTTTCATAGATTTTTTTCCATCAGGGTTTATTAGTTTTATCAGTGGGTATATTCTTCTTCATTTCTTTTCTTTTTTAATAAATAATTATTTCATCTATCCAATTATTTCGGTTTAATTTAATTTAGTTGGAATCTCACTTTTCTAATATATTTACCATTAATAAGGTGCTGAATTTTGAAAAATAACAATACTGAAACCGTAATTTTACTAGTGATCACTTCTATTTTCGTGTACAATTTGAGGTACGGTCTGATTTTTGTATTTTAAACAATATTTTGCTATTTGTGAAACATAGGAATAAGGTCTTTAAGCAGGTTTCTGTCAGGAAACAGGAACAATGTTCTGCCAATACTATTTGGTACGAACAGATCAAAAATACTTTTTAATGGTATTCTATAGTTCGCTATGAAAATACAAGAAATTTGAAATGGATGATGCTAACAAGGTTCGTTTTAAATCAAAACTTTTAGACAGAAAATCAAACAATTGGAAAAGTTTGAAACAGCAACTCAGGATTTTTTTTTAACAAAAATCTATAAATTATTTGAGTTTCTGATGTAATTACTTTTCTTTATTAGAAAAAAAAATATAAAAAATTCGTCTAAAAATGAAATGCACTCAAAAATTAATAATAAAATAGAGTTTTATTTTTCGACAATTATTTCTATTTAGAAGGTTTAATGCTTTTTGTTGCTGTGTTGTAAATATAAATATTAAATGCATGCAATGAAAAAGATATATAATATTGTTGTTTGTCTGTGTGCGTCAGGTATAATATATATATATATTTATTGATATATTGATAGATGGGCGTTTCGTATCGTTTGCGATGTATATTTAATATATAAATTAATTATATATATTTTTTTTTTTATAAAATATTAATCTAACAGTTCGTAATCATATTCAAAATCAATAATAATAATAATAATAATAATAATAATAATCAAAATCAATGATAATAATAATACAAATATTAATAATAATAATAATAATAATAATAATAATAATAATAATAATAATAATAATAATAATTAATATAATAATAATAATGATAAATAACAACTTAAAAACGGAAAAATAATAATAAAAATAAAATCTATATTTAAAATAAAGTATAGATGCGAGCGATTGCATTCGAAGAACAAAAGTAGGTTTTAAAAGCTTTCTAAATTAGGAATATTTTATTTTCATTATTCTGGGTAAATATTTTATAGATAAACATAATGGTCAGTAATTAAAAACAGTCACTGTTTTAGCATCTCTAAAATCATATTTATTACTAATGTTGATTTTCATTAAATTTAGTTCGTGCTAGCATCGAAGTACATTTCCATAAAACCCAAGAAATTAAACTTATTTTTATTTATTAAAGTCTACTTTTGCTCTGGCTAAGAAAGTAAATTACTTGTAAAAAAAAAAACAAAACAAAACGAAAAACAAAACAAAACAGTAACAAATAAATAAATAAATAAATAAATTAATAAATTCTTTACAGTCAGTTAAATATAGAAATTTAACAATCGACACGAATCAATACTTTAAAATAAATAAGAACTGATTTATATGAATATATAAGAAATGATAATGAATTAATATATGGGCGTGATGCGGTATGATTTATCCGGAAATTGATTATGAATATGATGGATCATTTGCTACCCGCAAGAGCAAAAACACTGATTCCATCCATAAACTATTTGGCCAAATTTTTATAGTTTACGTGGAATAAACGTTTATACATTTGCAGATACACAATGATTCAACATTTTCATATTTACTTTTAGCAAATTCAGAGGCAACTCATACCTCACGACAATTAAATAAAAGAGAACAAAGCATATCATTTATAATTTATCATAACATACAAGAGTTAACTTTGAGGTGCATTTTAAAAAATTTACTAAAAAAAAAGAAAAAAAAATATTATGATAAGCCAAAAAACAAAAAAAACAAAAATAAATTAGATAATTAACATAATAATTTGTAATAATATATCAATAAGAAAACAGACATAGAAGATAATATATTTATTATTATATATATAAATAGTGTAATATATATTCGGAATATTTCTTATGTAATGTTTGAGTTTGTTAAATCGATATAATAGCTTAGAGAAAAATAAAAATAAAATAAAAACAGAAAGAAGAAAATGAACAAAAAAAAAGTAAAAAAAAAAAAGAAATTTTAAAGAGAAAATCTTAATGTATCCTTACCAGTCAAAGTGTAATCCCAACTCGTGTCGCTGTCATTTTTGTAGACGTTCAATTTTTCCGGCTGGAAATAGAAAAATAGAAACAAAAAATAACGAAAATAAATGATATAATTCTATTTTAATATAAATATATAGGTTTTACGTTTTTTTTTCTGAATTACCATTTAAGTTAGAATCAAATAGATATTTTTAAATAGAGAATTCGCCTAATAAAACATAAAAAAGAACCTGTTGCTGAAATAGTAAAGGTAACAATTTTCGGTTGTGCTTAGTATGCTTATAGTACAAGAATTTTAAACAGAGTTTTATGTTCCGCATCAAAATGCTATATGTTGATTATGGTTGCAGACATTTAAAGAATTCTTCTTTAAAAAAAAAAAAAAAAAAAAAACATGAAACCAAACAAACGAAAAGGACTTGAAAAACGAAAAAGAATAAACAAATTAGATTATGGAAATTGAAAACCCTCTTATTTCGGAGGTATTTGAAACCATAAACTTTGAATCTGAATAATAATTAAGCATTATTCGAGGTGTATGCTTGGCTACATTGGTTAGAATATTCTTGACATTTTCTTTAATAATATATATTATCATTTAGAGAGTGCATATGATATGTTGCTGATGTTTTAGTGACAGATTCGGCTGAAATTATAATGTTATAGCATTTTATTTTAGGGTGATTCACAAGTGTTTTTATGGATTAGTCAGGAATTAATTTACAAAGCGCGTGGGTAAAATTAACATTTTCTTCTTTCTTGCACATAAATTATAGCTATAATTTTCAAAAAGATTTTTTTTTTTTTATAGATAATGTTAATACTTTTTATAGAACTTATAATTAATAATAAACTAGACATGACATAAAGCTTTGTAAAAACTTTCTTTGATAATCATCAATTATGGCTCAATTGGTTGGACTTTTTTTTATTATTAAAAATAAAATATATATATTATATATATATTTTAGAATATATAAATATAAAAATTATGAAGAAAGAATATGAAGATTAAAAGGAATATAAGTTTAATTCACGATTTTCTCTTGATATATAATACACTCCACATTTTAATTCATTTCTTTCTATATTGAACAGACAGGATAAAAAAAAGTTTTCTTAATTGTTTTATTTTATTCTCTTTTTCATTTCCTTTTTTTTTTCTTCTATATAAAATTAAAACTTTAAAAGTTTCAAAATGAAATTTTAATGAAAATTTCAAAACCACGAAAATTCTGTGCCGCGCTGTTTTATTCAACCATTTTTGTTTTTGTAAATGAACAAAATGAAGATGATAAAAGCTATAGCATTGGATATACTTTAATTTTAAATATTATATGTTATTCCCTTGAGTTCGTTTGTAAATTAAAAATTTGATATTACTTTTAACTTTGGCCTTATTTCAAGGCATGTGACTAATCGCAAAATAAAACCAAAAATATTTGTCTTCCAACAGTTTTTTTTTTATCTTTATCTAATTTCTACGTAGACATCGAAATTCAAGTTATATCAGTTTAATCGCACGTAGAAAACTGCCGACACCCTACTCAAAAGCATCTCCCTACATATCTCATATCCGTAAATGTATAAACTACCTGCTGAAATTCGTTAAAAGATCGATGAGTCTTAATTTATTATTATTTAATAAAATCAAATCTAATTTAAAATTTACCGTTTTAATCAATTTTCAATTATAATTCCTTATTAAATTAATTATTTCAGCTGAAGGGCAATCGTTCACATTTTAGAAATTTAAATTTAATAATTTTTTATTGAAAATAAATTATGCAAATTGCAAAAATATAAAAATAATAATAATTCTTATTGTGCCGTAAAATAACTAATAACTAAGAATTTAAATTTTATGTGAGATATGAACCATAATAATTCTATAAATAAAAGAAGAAGAGTATCTACTTTAAATCAATTATAATATAACTTGTTTTAATTAGTAACTTTCCAACTAACTCTAATTGAATCAAAGTTAAATCTGAATATTGAACAGAAATATCGAAATGTTATATATTTTATTAATTTATTCATAATCAATATTAATTACATGTCATCACAATCAAATCACCTGAAAGTTTGTGCACACTTACTTATATGTACTATCGAACTACCAAATCTTTGGCAACAAATAAACATAATTTGTATAAGTTTATCTATATTTCTCTAACGGTACTCTACTTAGTTATTTTCATATATCTGACTTCGAACTGCCTGTCAAGTATAGGTGATTCGAAGAAATTAAAAAGGGATTCTAGGATATATTTTCCACATTCATGACATCGATATTATATAAATTGCTGGACTGATATTCATTAGAGACACCTTCTATATATATATAACACCATCGTGTTCATTATAAAACGATACATCATCCCATAACATAAATATATATTTATTTATTATTGATACACAATAAAGACGATGTAAATATATATTAATTTATTATTATTATTATTTGATATAGAAAAGTTATCATCAGTAAAGCTGTTGCAACTTAAATTAAGCTAACACCACATTTTGAACACTATATTGGATAAAATGATAAAAGGAAAACCAAAGAAATCGGTATAGTGATAAACTTTATATAAAATATATTTCATTTTTTTTTTCTTTTCTCTTTTCTTACTTTTGACTATAAGGATATAGATATACAATATAGAATATATTATCTTCTTTACATCATCGTCTTCTCTCATTCATTCTATATTCACAATATTTATTGTGGTATTTATTAATTCCGAACTTCAAAAATATTTACAACCAAATCTATTCTATATTATACAATAATACGATATTTAGTATGACAGAATTTTGTTTATGTTATCTGTATAATAATAATGTGTGAATATTATAAAATACATATTCAGAAAGATAGCATATTTTGGTATGCTGAATTGGTTTTTGGTTAGATGTCGAAAATATTGTACAGAAACCAAGAATCTATTCCATTATTATTGGATTGCTAAAAATCAGAATATGGGTACGTTTAGAATATAGATCAAGAGATATATTACAAAATTGATTTAGAACTTCTTCTAGATATTTAAAATATTTAAAATCATTTTCCATTAACTATTTCATGATATTAAAATTTCGCCGATTCAAAATATTTTATTTGATTCTCAAATATAATTTTTGTCCAGAATTTTTTTTTTTTTTTTAGAAATTTTAAAAATATTTTTTTCAAGAATTATTAGTGAATATTTAACAGAATTAATTTATAATTTTTTCAGTAAAACAAAGATTGATCATTTTTTGAGTAATAATTTCTCATAGAATTAATACTTTCAAATTTTTTGGAAATATATCGAATACCTACTATAGAATTAGAAAAAAAAAATTAAGAAAATGTAAACAGTCCCTTTTCAGTTGAGGGTAAAATTACTCCAGTAATTTAGTTCACCGCATACACAAAAGTTAGATGGCTGAAAAATTCTTACCGGAGATATAGTTTAGTTGGATAATAGATACAATGTGTAATTCATTATATTAGTCATGTAATAAGCACACATAATAAGAGAAAAAATAAATGTCCTTTATACCATAACCTCTTAGACTATGACCAACGAAATTATATAATAAAACAACGATATAAAGTTTATATTATATTTTATATGTGTGGCTGTCAACTTAATATTGTAATATTCATAAATTAAAATAGAATTAGAATAGTCTTATTCTAGTATACAAATATTGCTATTTAACATTGTTATGTATGAAAGGACATAGCATAGCATAGCATAGTATTAGTAATTATACCAGTTAGATTATTTGATCAATATATTACAATTCGAATGAGACATCTAATATACAATATGAGATGCCTATAAAGTATATATTTAGCGCTACATAACGTTTAAATATTTTGTATATAGATATGGTTTCATAGCATATATGATTGGGTCAGGTGAAACATTAAAACAATGTATCTACTAATCCATTGGGCTATTAATAATTAAATGTTTTAATTGGTTAAAATCAATATTATTTCGTTGATAAACATAAATGCTACGAAATTAGGCCGTACATTACACACAAAAAAAAATTGTTTATTTCATTGGAGACGCTGTTAAGTTACTGAAAGAACATGTGAGTAGTCAGGAATTAAAACTAGCTAATTACACTTTCATTTTGAGTTAGATTGCTTGAATTATATAGTAGTCATTTTTTAATTTAAGACTAGAAAATATCGGTAGGACCTGTGATTAAAAAATAAAAAGCTGCGAATGACAAATGACAAATAAAAAAAAAGAAATCAAAACCTTTTCTGCATACCTTTTTTTCTTAGAATTTTGTAGTCCGACATAGATCATTGACCTACCAATAAACGCAAATGCTCGTGAAAATATATATGGTTTGGTTTCGACTCGTTCAGCAAATTTTAAGAATTCTAATGAACTAAAAAAATAAAAAAAAAAATTACTGACCTACTAAGTTAACAATATACTTAAAAAAAAGTTTTATTTCAATTGAACAATTTCTCTTATAAGAAAAAAAGAAATCTAAAAAGCATTGTAACTTTATACCGTTGCAAATAATTGTGTTTCTGTTATAGATGTAGACAGGGCTGATTTGATAAAATCAAATAAATCGAAAAATTCATGATTTTTTCATCAATGATTTCTTGCAAAAAATCAATCATAAAATCATTAAATTGATTTTTTCCTATTTTTATTTATTTTTCCAATCAATATGTCTATATTTGTCTTTAAATGTTTTCAGCTTTCAATACGAGTAGATTTCCAAATCAATATTTCATTTGGCTTATTATATATATACAAATAAATATGCTATTTAAAGAACATCATATTACTTGCAGTTCTTCAGCAAAATTGGAACGTGTTTCGTCCAATTTTGATTTAGTTATAACCAAATGAAGAAACAATTTATCTTGGATAGCTGATTTTCATGTTAAGACATTTGAATGTGAAAAATGTGTTTAAATTTTCATTTGTTATCATGCTTATGAAAAATGCTAAATCTGAAAAGTTAAGTAAAAAATAGGTGGTATTTTACACTTATGTAAATATTTTGAAATGTGACTTTAACCATTGTCCAAGTAAATATGGAATATTTTCTATATTCATTATTCATTGATGTTGTTTACTTTCTTAAGCTAAATTCACATGGATGTAAAAGTTTGATGTAATTTAAAGGGACATCAGTGTATTTCGTATTATTATGTTGGTATTTTCATGTATTTCACTGAAATTCACTAAAAAACCAACATAAAAATATGAAATACATCGATGCCCTTTAAATTACATCAAACTTTTACATCCATGTGAATTTAGCTTTATGAATAATTTTAAATTATATTTTGTTGAATTGACATCAAAACGTCGTAAAATAAAAAAATAATAAAGAAAATTGGATAAACTGACAAATAAAATAAATGTTTTAATAAATATTTTGATCCAATGAAAATGCGAACAGCGATCCTTGTCCATCGATATATTTACCATAATAATCAGAAGCACAAATACAAATGTTTTCACGTAATTTTCCAGAAATATGCGAAAAAATCAAAATATTCTGATTTAATTTAAATCAAAAAAATCAAAAATCACAAAATATCGAAAAAAAATTGATTATTTTGATTTTTTGCAACCCTGGATATAGAAGTTAATTCCTTTCAAATAATAAATTTGGCATTCACTTTAAGCAAAAAAAAAAAAAAATTGTTGTTTCTATATTGCTCTCTATCTCTTTTTCGCAATTTATAAAATTACAGCAGTTTCAGTTTAAGATTAATACTTTTTATTCTTATGTGGACTAGGCCCCTTAGAAATTTGCAAAAAACGTTTCATCACCAAACCTTAACTATCTGATTTTGGATTATAATAAAATACTTTACTGGTTGACAATTTATGTTCTAATTCGGTCTACATCATAAAAAAAATAATAATATTCCTCTTCAGATCAATCAAAGAAGCAATCATATTTTTGATTGGTCTTTTTATATTTAAGTCCTTCAAAGTTCATATATGTAATTTTCTTTTTATTTTAACTACTAACCGAGAATCACCCACGCTCATATTATCAGCGCCATCATTTTTTACCCACACAACAATAAATGTTTTTCCATTTCAGTTTTAACTAGCAACAAAGAAAACATAAATAATTTTCTTTTTCTTTTTCTTAATTCAAATCTATTTTCTTCCACTTTTTTTTAATTTAATTTAACAGAATAACTTTAAATTAAAAATATAAGATGTCAGATGCCACAAGTCATAATAATATATCCCAAAGATTCAATTATAATGTAGAAATGTTATATGCATTAGAATTTATATTAATAATTACAATTATAATGAATAAATTTTCATTTTTTTTTTTTTTGGATGTGTAACATATGTTTTAATTTGAACGTAAAACGGAGGTAATGAATTTGTATGTATAATGTTAATATTTTATAGTAAAAACTTTACTTACCACTTTGATACTTATGTTTGAAAAGAAAATTACATTCAACAGAATATTAGTAGCCAATTAGAAGGGTGTTTACTTTGTTAATGATAATTGTGCGTAAATGTCGTTTAAAATTAGGAAATTAAGTATTTCAGATATAACCTAATAAATACGAATTTCGAACACTTACATTTAAAGAAGAAAAAGTTTCATATTAATAAGCTCTATATTAAGTTAAGGTACAGCTACAATGTACAATGTACGTCGTAGCCGTCATATACTATCATAACGTAGTATTGCTCATTTAATCGCACGTTGATTAGTTGATCTTTTTCAGAATAAACTCTATCAGTTCATTTCCTAGGCATTCATCTCTTTCATTTTACGCGAACAGAAACCCGGTCTTAAAGCATAAAAATATGATACATCACTGTTTCTTTGTTGTTGATTGAAATATTGAAATAAAATAATTTGAAAATTTATGTTGAATTTTAAATAGAAATGTTCAAAAGGATAAAACGATTTTATATTAATAAATTAGATGAAAATTTTCTGTGTAATTAAAATTGAATTATAAGCTTATTATCATATAATACAAATTATTCTATTATTGCAGCTGTGAAATATAACTTGAAAATATAAATAAAATCAAGGTAAGTCCGAGACGATATTCAATGATTTATTCTGACAGTTCGGTACGTAGCGCAAATTAGTTTTAAATTTCTGTTACTTCAGACTTATAGGAAAAAAAAAATGATTAGTGATAAAAAAAAAGGAAAAGAAAATATTCTGCTAATTTTTACAAAAAAACTTTTAAATTTCTTATAAAGAATAAAGATTAAGAAAATATTTTTGCAAATACAGCTAAATCATACAATTAATGCAAATTATTGCATGAGATGGACTATGTATATTAAGCACTTAATGTTTGAAGAGTTTATCTCAGCATTGATCGTTTGCTTTAACTGTACTTCTACATAATTATACAGCAATTTATCGTTATATTTCAACAGAGTTATTTTCATAAGAATTAATTATAATTTTGCATTGAAAATAGTATTTAATTTCTTCCTTTCAAATAGATTCCGCAATCTTGAAAACAAATTGAGACAGAGTAGATAAGCAGCTTATTTCAAAATTAATAAATGAAATTAATGTTTGTGCTTATTTTATGTACTTGCCAGTACTTACACGTAGGTACAATTATTTTTATTTTATTATTATTATTTTTTCTCGATCATATCCAAATCCATATTTGGAAAATCATAAAACTTTGTAGAAGAACTACCAATATAAGAATGCGGAATAAAAATTATTAAACTTGAAGCCGAAATACTTCAAATAATGATAAATGCTGTCGACAGTATATAGATAAAGCCTTTTAAAAACATGTTTATATATTATATATCGCCACATATCACCGATATACCCGCGACGTGTGCCTTTACTTTTATACACAGTCGGTACACTTATTTGGCTGTTTATTTATTGTTATCGTTCTTGTTGTACGAAATGTTTTATGATTATTATATGTTTTATGTTGTGTCGAAAAGGCCAAAATAAAACAAAATAAGAAAAAGAAAAAAGTTCGGAGGACACTAAATAACACAGATAAATATATTGGAATATATTGAACCAACTCTAAGCAAAAAAAAAAAAGAAAAAAAAGAAATTCGGTTGTTGGTAGTTAGAGGTTGTGGCTGGAGGTATATTTACTTTTTTTCGGGAAATCGTCGAGTGGAAATATGGGATATTTTTAAAGCTTATACACAGAACACGCGAAAAATAGATATTTTCAGGCTTTATAAATTATAATAATAATAAATAAAAAGAAAGCTTCTATATTTTTCGACAATTTAAGTCCCAACAGCACAAGCAAAGAGAGAAGTACAAAAAAAAAAAAGAAAAAAACAGCATCAGATGTTTAAAGTACTAACTTATCTCTCTATAATATTCGATACACGACAGAAGAGCATTCGGGTATAAATTTCCTTTTCTGTATAAAATGTGAATTGTATTTGCGATGATGTTAGGCTAAAGACTTCGTGTGTGTTGGTTGGTAGGATAAAGAAAATATGGTTTAATGTTGTCAGATTTATGAGATTTAAAAAAAGGTTCGTTTTTTTCCTACATTGTTTATGTATTACATGCGAATAAATATATTCCCAAACAACGTGAAAATATTCTCATTTTCTTTCGGTCCTTTTGAAAAGCAAAATGAAAAAAATAATAAAAAGTGTTCTTGCCCGCTAAGCTTATTTAAGGTATTTATGGTTAACTACATCAAGTTATAAGTAAATGCAAAGCCGAGGATGTAATACATAACATTTTCTTTTTTAAATTGGAAAATTAGTTTATTCTCTTCTCTTTTTGTTCTAAAAATATCAATATTAAACCGATATAAAAAAAAGGTCATTCAATGAGAGAGTAATACCAAGTTTTATTTATAATTTAATAACAAATAACATAAAATATTGCTGCTGAATAGAATTCTTAATAAAAAAAAAAGAAAAGAATTTCAAGATTATATTTTTCCACGTTAGGGTGGAGCGAACTTTTCTTCATGTTTTTTACTAGCTGAATTTTTTTGTTTTTTTTTTAAATAACTGGTCCTTTATACGCGTTAATCAGGTTTAGGAGATCAAATGCAATTAAAAAAAAAAAAGAAATTAAGCCAGAAAAATATTTCTTCAACCCTAGCGAGCTTTATGATTGTGTTATATAACAATAAATACTTAGATACAAAAACATTACTGCTTATCATTTAAATTTCGATCGAAAGGTTAATTTCAATTTAACCGTAATACTACAATATTTAATTTTAATTTCAGTGGGATTTATAAAAAGATTACATTATCCTTTCTTAATCCACGAGCAGTATAGTGTCGAACTTAAATTAAAAAAATAAAAATTTATTCAAAATGAATAGATTATTTATAAATAAAAAATCTTATTTTATTTAAATATAAAAATCCGCAGAACCATATTTTATTTTAATTTATGTTATTATCTATCTATTTTAAAATGAATTCCTTTTGATTAAAAGATTCGATTTAAAAATGTTGCGGATAATTAATTGTAATTTCATTTTAGTATCGCAATACATATAATTGTTTATGAAAGCTTTAATGAGAATAAAATAACAATGACTAAATCAGTTCTAACATTAACGAAATCTTTTTCCAAAAATAATTACAAAAACACATACATAAAAACAAAAGAAGAAAAAAAATTCAAGAAACATTTCGATTGAGGAATTGTGCCTTCTTATCTGTTTATGGGTAATTATGAACTTTAAAATTAATTAAACTTTTCCAATCGTTCTTCCGTGCATTTAATTCCATACACTTAATACAATACAAATAGAGCAGACGTTATATTTTGCTACAGCTATTAAAGTTTAAAAAAAAAACAAATTAATAATAATTTGGAATAGGTTAATTGCGTCAGTCGGCTTTCAAACTTAAGAAAAACCTAATTAATTTAATAGAAACATACATTTTTGGTAATGATAAACAACCATCGGGGCCACCCCCATTTATTTTCTATATTGCACACAACCAACAGTTATTTATAAACATTTCAAGTATAAAATACAGATAAATTCATTTGTTTAACAATGAAAAGCTTTCTATTTTCATAAAATATTTTCGCGTTGTAATTCAAGTTGATTTAAAAACATCTTTTTTGTGTATAAATTTCTGTATTCCATTTGTGTATAGTGGCTGTTGGTAGATGGTGTATTTACACTTAAATATGAAATGGATAAGTGTTATTCACGTGTTAAGCATAATATAAATGTAATTTAGATTTTGTTCATCTCTGGTATGGTCTACAGGGATTTTATATAGAGGAAAATGGACGATTGACAGGATTCAGGATAATTTCCATTTCAATGAATATTTATGTATATTCCTCTTTCCATATTTACAGAAATAGAATATATTAGAAATGCTCAAGTAAATAATGTTGATAGAATGGCGTAGAAGAATTTCTTCATTCATAAAATATAAATATTAGAGGTGGGTTGAAAATTGATATCGGCAAGAAATTTTATATTTGAATTAGGCCAATGCATATTTCTAAATTTGCATATAGTGAATAATAGCTTTTAGTTTTAATGATAGCATATTTAAAATAAAACCGGTACTAAATTAATTCTTCTAGTAAACATTAATAATAGTCGGCCCCATCTCACACAATTCCCAAATACATTCTTATATTTAATAATTGGTTGATAAATTAATTTTAAAATCATTTTACTTCATTTTCGATTTTTTTTCTTTTTTTTTTAAAAAAAAAACATTATCGAAAAGCATATCAAATAAATTTTCATGAGCAGCCACCATCAAAAAATTTTTGAATACAAATTTACTTTGTAATTAAATTTGTATTCAAATATCCCAATCGAATGGAATTTATTTTCATCTTCTTTCATACTCCCTAGGTCAGCTCTCAGTCAGATTTACATTTTTTGTATGTTCTATCTTTTATTCGAGAGTTAAAAATCGGAGCGAGATTTTGTTTTTATCGCATTTTCTTTTTAAGAAGATCTAATCGCTTTAGAAATCTAGTATGTACTTCACTCAAAAAGCGCTCTCAGAGCACGATCTGACTATTTCTAGATTTCTAGATTTTCTCTGAATTTAGTTATCAAATTACAGTTTTGAGGGTTATGTTTTATCGTGTGAAGATGCATGTTCCTTTTATATTCTGAAAAAAGTTGACCTACATTTTTTCAGAGCGAATAAAAGAAGACGCTATAATTTTTGTGTTTGTATATTTTTTTTGTTGTTTTGTGACGGCCACTCAGAAAGCACTTAATACCCTACACACTTCTTGTAAAATGCCCGCGATCATCAACAATTGATGATTCAATAAATAACTATCGAACCAAAGATCACCCTCACGCTTTCAGGTAAAGCACCACATTTTGTCATCGTGATTGCCGTAACCCGTAATCTTTAACTTTAGCCAAAGAAGATAAAAGATATGCCACAGAACTGATCCTATGTTAGAACAATGTATGCATTGCGTTAGCAAATTATAGAAAAGAAAAAATATAATTACGTATTTGATGCGTATGACATTTGTATAATTAAGTTTCACTAATTTATAATTATGTTATTTATATAAATTGAATGTATGTATCTGAAAGGAAAAAAAAACGTTCTTAGTAAGAGTAGAAAATTGAATTGAAAGAAGACGATGTGAATAATTCAGAGTAAGTATTGAAATGGAAATTTTATTTTTAGATGCTCCACACAACGTTTTTTATTTTCTAATTTCTTCCATGCAATAATAATTTGCGTTAACTTTTCGTTCTAAATTTTTTCATATTACTTATTAATAAGCGAAATTGTAAAAACGAAATGAATGAAAAATGTTAAAAGCCCCCAAAGATTTACGTTTATAAAATTTGCTTTAGTAATGGAAAACTCAATTAAAAATTGAGTGGCATCGTTAATTACATTTTATTTTACTTATTTTTTAAAAAATTTGAAAAAAATTTAAACAAATAAAGTGTTGGTTTCGTACATTTTTTTTTTATGTTTATGCACTTTTGAAAATATTCGCTAAGACGCTCGTTTTTTTTTTGTGGAATATTTTTTTCGTACAAAGCTTGTTTTCTAAAACGTTGTAAAAAAAATTTGGTGGTTTCTGTTGATCTTAAATAAACCCAATCGCTTTGAAAAAAGAAAAAAAAATGAAAGAATATCGTATATATACCAAACTATACTATCGGACATTATTAATGTTATTGTTGGCAATTTACTTTCCGAACAAAACCATTTAATTATAAAAATCCAAAAATTAATAGATTGATTTTTTAGTACAGTTTTAGTTAGCAGACTGCACACTGCGCATTGTTTGTGAGTATGTCTATTGACCGTGTTTGGGTTTCATATACTTTTGGGGGCGGTGTATGCTTTGTTTTCCAAGACCACGTGTGTTTGTTTTCCAAAACAAGACATGCAGCGTCGCCATATGTCATTCGAAAAATACGAGAACCAAATTTT
>JAABKK020019561.1:0-19044 GCA_011634745.2 Catotricha subobsoleta | reverse complement strand
AATAAAATATCATGGTACTTCCTCCACAAAAATGCTTATAACTTTTGAACAAGAAATTACACCATTCTAGTTTATGAAGAGGGTCGATGTGAATGGGTGGTCGGTTTCGTATGGAATAGCTGTATAGCATCATGACATGACGCATATATGTAAAAATATATTTGTTCAGTGTTTGCGTTTTTATAAAAAATAATTTTAAAAAATCCATAAATTTGGCGAAAAAAGTATTAAACTATATCATTAAAGGCGAATTCGAACGGTGAAGTTTAGGTTATCAGACATATTTATCATTTGTAAAATATGTGTAGCCACTATACAAAATATCACATAAGTAGTTAATAAATATTTATTGATGCAGGTCGTAATTATTTATTAATTAACGAAATTGTGCATATGTGATAAAAAAAAACATAAAATGTGTTAAATATATATCAATTGGTGGAATTTCACATTCCCTTCATCTTAATTGGATCTAAAGCTTATGAAATTATTGTAAATGTAAAAATGGAATCTAAACCATTCAAAAGTGCTTACGATTTATTAAAAATAATTCCGTCAGCTCTCGATAAACCATCGCAAAATGGAAAATCTTATCTCTTAAAAGGTGATTTTGAATATTTTCATTATCGCTGCGATAATTTCAATGATGTGGTAAATATTTTATTTATGTAACTTAAATACAAAAATATTTTCCGATGCAAGAAAATTCAATTAATTTATAAACATTAAATTACACAAAAGGGTTGGGGCTGTACTTATCGAACCATCCAATCAATAATTTCATGGATAAGTAGAAATAATCCATCCTGTGAAACCAATTCAGTTCCTTGTATTCAACAAATTCAACAAACTTTAGTTGATATCTCTGACAAACCACCAGAATTCCTAAATTCAAATGAATGGATTGGAGCTCTTGAGGTAATGCAATAATGCTTATTCTGTTATTATTTAAATGGATTTAGCCAAATCTATAATTTTAATTTCATCAGGTATTTTATGTAATTGATACATTATATGACGTACCATGCAAAATTCAACACATTCCGAGCTGTCAAGATATTCGAAAATATTCAAATATTATAAAGTTTTACTTTGAAGAATTTGGTGGATTAATTATGATGGGCGGTGATATAGATGCATCGTCCAAAGGAATAGCCGGTATTCACATTGTTGATAATGATGCTTATTTACTTGTTGTGGTGAGTGAGTAAAGTATTGAAAAAAAAATAATAATAATAATAATAAAAGAATTAGGTGTTATAAATAGAAAATTAAATGTTTATATGAAATGATTTTTGGTATAGTTAATTGCCACAATGGTTAACCGAACAATGCGTGCATATACATTATTATTCGGTAGTAAATTTATGAGCGCATATTTAGAGTGCAAATTTATATTAAATTTTCTGCAGTTCTACTGTTTAATTTACATAAAAAATTAACTATGCGATACTTCTTTTCGACTCTTTAATGTAAACCTAACAAAATATCTCGAGAGAAATAAAGATAAATTTGAACATAACTAACAAAATTAAAGACGTAATTATAAATAAACAACTGTTTAATAATATTTATTTGTTTTTTATGCTTCCAAATATGCGTTGAATATAATATATAATATATACATATATATATATTGAAATATCGACTTAAAATCTATTTTGTGCGGGTTTAAAAATATATTTCCAAAAGAATAGATAAAATTCCAGTAGAAGATCTTTTTTTAATCTGAACTTTATAATGCCAAACAAAATAATATTTGTATTACGCCTGATTTAGATACGGTCTAGATTTTAGGGTGTTCTTTATTTGTATATACGTTTTTTTGCGTTTCGTAATTGCATGGAGAAGATTTTGTGGAATGAATTTTTAGTATCGTATAAGTTTTTTCCCTGAACTCATTATGACTTAGGTCGATTTGAATTAGGGAGAAACGTGACATCCACAAATGAGGCTCTTCTTTTCCCCCAACGATATGTGTTCACTTAATCAAAGAATTTTTGTTCAAAAAGACAAGAAACATAATTAGAAGGTGCGACCAAAAATTCAGGGCAAAGAATCCCTGTCCATACAAAATAAGAACCACAAAAACTTTATTATTAATACAATTAAAATTTAAAAATTATAATTTCTTCATTTAAAAAAAAAAAAAAAAAATTTAAAATTCTCAATTATTGGTTTCGATATTTTTTTTTGTTTGCGCATGCACTTTTTTTTCTGGGCAAAAATGAAGTCGTTTACCAATCCATTGGCTGCTTATTTTATTAAATTAAGGAATTTCATTTGATGGTTTTTATGTTTTCTATTCTTATAGGATCCACATTTCATTGGAGTACCGAAATCTGTTGAAGATCTAGTTAATAAAGGATTCATAAGATGGCAACACACATCAGATTTTATCGATAGTTCATTTTATAATTTATGTTTACCACAATTGAAACATAAATCTATTTAAGTCAAGCATTATTTGCTGTGGAAATGAGATGATATGTTGCTGAAATACATATTATTTATTTAGAATTGTAGAAAGAGATAAAGTGTTACTTATATGTTTAAAAAATTATATTTAATAAATTAGTTACAAAAAATACTAACAGAAATAATTTTTTTGATAATTTGTTATATTTTTAACCGCGGTGATATCTAATTTTAAGAGTAAAAAAAAGAAGATCTAAAATTTAAACCGCCTTCGAGGATAATAATAATTTCCTGAAGCAATTAGTTATTTCTCTTAAACCAGGCGATCATAAATATTTTAATAAAATAGATTTAAAGATTGAAAACATCTTATCGTTGTGTCGCAATCAATAAACAAAAGTATTAAAATATTGTTAAGAAATAAAAAATAAAATGTCAGCTTGTTAATCAACTTCAATTCGATTTCCATACTCCAATAAACAATCTTTAATTGATTGCTGACACTTGCAATAATCTTGAAATGGTGGTGCCATTACATCATCGATAATTTTCATCATTTCAATAAATTTCTGTAAAGCCTTTTCAACTGAACCATTATTTAATAGACGTTTAGCAGTTCTTTCCAACATTTCCGTATCCTGCAGTTATTGATAAATATACCAATTTTTATCATTACTGTGAATTTGATTAATAAATTAAATAAATACCTGAACAGCTTTTAGTCCTTTCAAAATATTTGTATATTCGCCACATTCAATGCATTGAATCATAAATTCGTTACAATCTGTTGGTATTGATAGAACATTGTTACATAATTTGGAACCATCGCATCTACAATTATAAAGAATTCAGTATAATTTATAGTCGTAAGCATATTTTTTATACTGACTTGAATCTAATTTCTTTAGTATTCATTTCATCATAGAGGGGCCAATTTTCTTGACACGATTCACAATTACAATCAAACCAATACAAATCTTTAAGGTTCATTTGTCGCTCATTTTTTGCATTCTGACTGTACAATGGACCATAGTTTTCAGCAATAATATTTTCCGTTTTAATATTTCTGATTGCATGAACATATACAGATGCCCCTTTAAAGTAACTGAAAATATTATGTTTGGGTAAATACTGTGTCTCAGTAATTATTGTCTAAAATTATTGAAATACGAACCGCACAATGCTCGGATTGCATGAATGATTAAATAACGCTAATGTTGAATACAATCCACCACCAATAAATACAGTTTTTGAGTCCTTACTTTTATTCATTTTGACCAAATCAAAAATTTCATGTGAATTGAATTGAAGAAATTGTAAATTTCTTAATATTAAACTTCCAATAAAATCAACATCATCGTCATCATTCAAATTATCATTAAAATATTCTGTTACTTTAAGGCAGCACATTAAAAAGTTTGCCATGAGGGAATACTGAAAGAAACTTCTGGAATCACGTGTTTTTTCATGTCTGACCAAATTATAGACTTTTCTATAATCGCTATTTGGTAATCTAAAAAAAAAAACAAGAAGAAAATTACCATCGGATCAACGTCATATACTAATAACAAGGATATTACTTCTTTGTATCTTCATAATTAATCCCTTGTTTTAATTCTTCTTGAATGCTTTTAAAGTATTTAAATGGACATTGAGAAATAATTCTTAACGCCATATGACAATTAATGGATGCACCGGAACTCCATAAAATGGGTAAAATACCACATTCAAAACGATGATATGCTTCTAGTGCTTTGTCTTTGCAATCTTTACCGCAAAAAATAACATCAGTGCAACTAGGACATCCTAATGGTGCTATTACTCTTTTGATTTGATAAAAATATTTGTTAATTATGAATATTTTTTATGTTACGGAAAAATGGTAATTACGCATTGTTTACCTTTGAAAACAATGTTGACAATGCGTTTTTGAATATTGTTGTAATAATGTCGCACAGTGAGGCTTTTCACAAAGAATCACCTCACCAACTTTTATTTCACGCTTAGCTTTTGCAAAACGTCCCTCATTCTCATTAAAATCAAATATAACTGCATCATTTAACTTATCGGTTGTTTTCTGTTTGTTATTTTCATTATGTGAAATGTTATTCAGTTTTCGTAATTTTTTCTCTGTTTCAATTTGACGAGGTAACATTTTAATCATAATCTGTGCATCTTTTTCCAATTTACCACGTTTTTCCATTGGCAATTTTGATTCATCCAAATTTGTTACTGTTGATCTACCAATGTCATAAATCAAAATAATCATAAATACATTTTTTTATTTTTTTGGTTTTAATTAATCATACTTAATAACTTACTTGAATGATTCTAGAGCTAATTCAAAGTTTTTTTTTGCTAAATAACATCTTGCACTTCTCTCCTTTAATTTATATAGCATTTCCTTTGGATAATATTCTTCAGCTAAAGAAATATCACTCAGAGCGTAATCATATTTTTCCATATGATATAATGCTGCTGAACGATTAGCCAAAATAATTGCCAAACATGATTCTACAATAAAAATTTATTACATATAATCAAAATTACAATGAAGAAAATTAACACTTTCTCTTATTATTTGCAAATGTTTACCATTCTCAGTTGGTGTCATTAAAACACTTTTATTGTAGAAATCCAATGCAACCGACCATTGTTTTCGTTGAAATGCTTCATTACCTTTCTGCTTGTATTCTTGGGCAATAATTAATTTCTTTTCTACAAATTCTCGCGTAACTACCAATTCTTGTACACTTTTTAATTTACGCATAAATCTAAATCGTTCCTCGTCATTTTGAAGATTTGCAAAAATTTTCAATTGTTCTGCATTGCAACTGTTTTGAACATTCAAATAAATGTCTTTAAAAAAGCCAATATTGTTATTTATATTCATTATTTTGCTCATTTTTGGTTATTTTATGCGAACGGTATAATAAATTTTTATAGAAAATTTCTTAAAGAAATAATAGACACCAGAAATGCCGGAAAAGTATATTTAAAAATAAAACTGCGTATAAATGCACAGATGTGTGGATTTTAAATGTATTTGAACAAAAGAAGAATACATGCCCCTTCTTTATAAAAGTCTGTTCACAGTTTATAATGTGTGCCAATATGTTTGATGAAGTAAAAACTCGTACGATTTTTGATAAGAGTAAAATTATAATTCAATTGAAATTTGTTTTCACAACACGAAATAAATAAAGTATCCTTTTTCAAAATAATTGAATATAAATAACACTTCAAAATATTCATTTTGCATCTACATATTGGTAAAGAAAGGTAATAAGAAATATTAAAAGTTTGATGTAATATTCAAAATTTATATCATTCGATTTGTCATTCTCGAAATGTAAAGCTCTGAACCTTACATTAATTACAATAGTTCTAATGAAATTGTCTGTTATTTGTGAGGTTTCATCTGAAAGAAATTTTATTTATAGATTATTTTTATTTGATTTATTTTGGGACCAGTTGCTTGTATTGGTAAGTGCGGCGCACACTCGATAATCCTAACTTAAAAGTCAACAAAATGCTAAGAGTTTTTTTAATATAAATAATATATAATATAATAATATTAATTAGCTTGAATAAAATATATTATAATATCACTTATAATATTTTAACATCAATCGGCTGCTTATCTCAATAAAAACTATTTAAACTGAAAAACAACAGGTGGATGATAATTTGCAGATCAGATTTTATTCACACAAATGAGTAAAATATAAAATAAATATATGAATAACTTATTATCAATATGAAAATTTAATAATAGAATTTAATGTGCAAACAACAGGAGCAATTCAATCAATATACAAAAATAGATTGTACTCGTCTGTTATGGGTGCGTGCTTATAAAACACAACATTTCTTCAATTATCGTTCTCATTTCATATAATTTCACGTGTTTTTTTTTTTTTTTATTGTATATAAATTCAAATACTATAAAATAAATATTATGAGTGTATTTGGATATAGGTCAATAACATATCAAATTAAATTTTTCATAGAGCAAAACTTAAAATTGTAAAATTATTGTATTTGCAGTTAGCCGAAAGTTATGATTTGAATACTTATATATATGCACAAACTTTGATTAAAATCACAATGGGTCAGATATTTTGGGAAAATATGTTAAATAAAGTTACTTAATTGAGTTCTCTAAGATCAAATCAAAGCAATATCATTATTGTATTACTGAGAACAAAAAAAAACAAAAAACAAAAGGCATTTCTTTTTAATGTTTATTTATAAAAGCTTTATTCTGATATTTTGAATTTTTAGTTAGATAATTAATTTTAATTTAAAATTACATTATTTATTATATAAAATTTATGTCAAAAATTTTAAGCGCAAAATAAAGTTGTAAAAAAGGTGCTTTTCTCGATGCAAGTGTAAAATCAATTATTTCGAATTGTTAACATTTTTTTTATTTTTTTTTTATTTTTAATTTTTCATTTACTTTTTTCTAAAATTATCTTTACGAATAAGTAAAGGCAATCATATTAATCTTATTAAAATAATATTTCTATAATCCGTCCAATTTTATTTAAATGAAAAAGTGATTTTTTTCTTTTTTGTAACAGTTGGATAACGTGCCAGATACTCTCGACGACTAGCACTCGATCTAACTTCAATTATATTATTAATTTTTTCGACAATTTCTAATGCTGTAACGGGATTTGTAATAAAGTCATAATGTCGAAATGTTGGATTTAATTCACTATTTTGTTGTTGCTGCTGTGGTGTTTGTGGTTGTTGAATATCATTTGTTGACACAACACTGTAAACGATTCGTATAACTGCACGTGATCGAACGGTTTCTTCAATTTCGCACCATACAACTGATTCCATACTATGACTAATTGGTTTTTGGCGCGACCAAAATTTGGAATTTTGTGGTTGAACTGGATCGATTTCTAGCTTCTCACCAGATATGCCCAATTGAATATCAGTTTTAAATAATCCCTTAGTAAATATTTTTACACGATACGAACGATAAAGTGGAGCCTCCATCATTGTTGTATGACCAATCATTCGTGCCAAATCTTGTTGGCTATTGGCTGATGTACTAGCGGCAACATCTTGAAGTAATGCATTTTTGGCTGCTTCAGCTTCAGATGTCATTGACATTGTTCTACTATCTTGTCTTACAACATCTGATTGCTTGCGCTCAACTAAAGCTAAATGACTAAAACGAAATTTCGAGCATGGCTCTCGTAAATCTAACGGTGGAAAATCATCAATTTCTCCATCGCCTTCAGTTATATAAAGTCCATAGTTTTGAACTGATAACAGCGGAACGTCTGCATTAGCTATACTACATTTGTAACAAATTAAACCTACAAATTCCTGAATTTTGGCAGTGGCAATTACACACACATCTATTGGATAGTTTTGTTGTTCTTTTGGCAACATTGTTAAAAATATTTTAAAAGTTTTCGTTGGAACACCCATTTGATTGCCATCAAATCGTGCATACATTTGAAATTTGTTTTTCGGTTGTTTTCGCACCTCGTCCAATTTTCGTGTAAGTATTGATTCCAATGGTGATGCTGATTCGTCATTTATTTCATTTTTTTTCGCAGCAGCAACAATTGGTTTGCGTGAAAATAGTTCTGATACTTCTGCGTCTGTCAACATTGGTATATTATCATCACATTTAATACTTTTTATTTTGGCTGCCCGTTTTCGAGCTAAATCCATTTTTTCCAATTTCTGTGCTGTGTTTGTACGTTGTCTATGCAATCCATAGTCTTGGTCCATTTGTATATCGTATGATTGTGATAATGGATCTAAGTCTTCGTCATCGCTTTGATCTAAACCTGGATACCATTCATATTCATCAGGAGGCTTATTGGTATTAGTTGATGCAATCGGCTCTTTTCTGCTTTTATATAATTCAACATATTTACTTGGTAAATCTTCCGATAACATAACAGCTTCACACATTCCCGTATCATCAGTCGATATAAATGAATTACGAATATGTGATAGTAACCAATGTTTATTATTGTAGGTAGCCATTATTATAATTGTACAAAATTATTTTAAATGTAATAGTAAATAGTTAAATAATCTAGAAAAAATTGTTTTTGTTTATGCAAAATATTTATTATTTAATGAACACTTTCGGACTGACTATAATGACAAATATTGACAAATAAATATTACAAAATTCGGAGTTCGAAGTAGTAGAATATCCGTAATGAAAGAAATGTTTTAAAAAAAATCTATGTAAATTATGACAAAATAATTTATAATTTATAATTTATTTATGTAACTGCCATAGTGGCCATCAATTTGAAAGTTATTTCAATTTCGAGATTTTTACAGACATGGACCAATAGTCCCAGAAGCAGAGATAAATCACACAATAACATTTATACAGCTTTTACCGTTCTTAATATTTCGACTAAACGCAGGCGCGGACTGGCCCCGGGGGATAGGGGGATAACTCCCCCGAGGCCCCACGTATATTCAATTTTTTACTTTTTTTTTAACAATTTTTTTTACATTATTTCAATTTATCCACTTATCCGAGGCCCCACGCATATTCATAATTTTTATAAATCCACCGAATTTTCTAATAAGATTTGCACGATTTGCAGACCGAAGATCGTTTTTTTGAGTTTGAGGCCAAGTTTTGCAAGGTGGTGGAAGATTGAACACCTTTTTTTTTTTTTTGTTAGGTCTCTAATACGATTTGCATACATCAAGGTGGTGGAAGATTGAAGGTCTCACTTGAATTTTTGTTTTTTATTGTATTTAATTTTATTTGTATTTAATTTGAGGCCCCAATCTGCCACTGACTAAACGTAATCAACGCGAGAAAAAAAAACTTGTCAATCGCTCCCTAAAAGGATAACTAATTTCCTCAAGCCTGCGAGTGGCCCAGTTCATTTATCATTATTTATAATGCTTTGTTTGGATGCTCATTGAGTTTAAAATCGAGGTTTTATAGTGTGCCATGATTTGAAAATGATAATATGCAATAAAATGGTTAAATATTTGTATGTTGAGTAAGCATCAAGTCATCGCGTTTTTTTTTTTAATTTTTAAATATGTACTAGAAATCAATCTAGTACTTCTGATAAAAATCATAAAAGTCAAACTGTCATTAATTCTGTACATCGTCAGCATAATAAAGAAACATAAGAACTAACTTGTGTGTTTTTATTTTTTTTTGATTGAGGGTAATTAGTGTATTTATATATACGTATG
Organism: Catotricha subobsoleta; assembly: GCA_011634745.2. Lineage (NCBI taxonomy): Eukaryota > Metazoa > Arthropoda > Insecta > Diptera > Cecidomyiidae > Catotricha > Catotricha subobsoleta. The sequence continues at coordinate 9,399 of JAABKK020019561.1, read as the reverse complement.
TAACTATTTTGGTTGTATACAAAATGGAAAATTAATTTAACGAAAAACTACATCAATTTATAGTTAGTTTGGATCAATAAAAATAAATAAAATCAAATTTAATAAGGTTTTAATTCCAAAATGAATACTAGAGGTGAGTCACTTTACTATTAATTCAATACAGAAACATACAATAATGATAAACATACTTTTGTTATCTGTATAATTTATTAATAATAATTAATTATAATGATATGAATTTATCACTTTCCTTTTCCTGTAAAGATATCAAACAAAAAATCATTTCACATTTAAAAAAAATAAAAAATCAAAATAAATAAAATTGATAAAAAACATTTGCTTTTACGTCGCAGCATTTACCATCATTTTCAATTTCATTGAATTTATAATGCGCCGCACCGCAGTATAAAATAAAAACTGGTTTATGGTTTGCACACATGGCTTCATATAGAAGAAAAACGCCGCATTTATGTCTCTGATGTTATTGTTTGTTGATGATTTATCATTATGATTAACATAAAAATTATCAAGCCAATGGCTTAGAACCAATTATTATCTTAATAATAAATAATTTGATCTCTTGTTAGTTTAAAAATATATGAAACCGGTCAAATTATTGTGTTTATTTATTTGTTTAAATTATAATATGTGTTGTTAATGTTTTCATGTCGAAATTGCTAACGTAATCATATTTTATGACGATGAACTGAAGTAACACTTTTCCGTTCATTGACATAATACCGGCAAATTGCAAACATAGTAAAGTAAATACTATTAAATTTTAAACTATACTTATTTCGTTGTTCATAATATTCTTATTTTATTATTTTGTTTGATTGGAATGTGTTGACAATTTTATAAATAATATAATTTACCATTATTATAATATCTAATTCATGTTATTCAACTAATGTTCTTAAAGTGTATGATCTTAATATCACAAACCATTTTTCAACCAGAAATAATTGAAATTAGAACAAATACTATCGTTATATACCATAATAGAATTAATTTATAAATTTACATTATATTTTGTTCAAAATGTAAACGTGGATAATAAAATAAAATGGAACATTTTGTGAGTAAAAGTGCTGTTATTAATATTGAATTTGATAAATTTGACAATGCGGAAGATAACACTGATAACAATAATATTTATAAAAAACGTGGTAAGAAAGTGAAAACGTAATAAATATTGTAGTATCTGATTTATTTTTTTTAATTTTGTAGGTGCGAGAGACGTACGCACATAATAATGTCTCAATTAAATAAATAAATAAACCAGCTTTAAGAAATTCTTCCTATATTATACTAACATTTTACAATTTTATTTACGTATTCTCTTCATAATACATGTTTTCTTTATTTACAGATGATGATGATTTTCTAACGAATCTGTCAATGGATCCATCGTTAATGCTTGTTGACGACCTATTAGATTTTGTAAAAAATGAATCATTTTCACCTGCTCAACTGGACTCAAACAGTCAGAATATACCGGAAAATCATATATGCGCTGATACATCCTATAACATTGATTTTAATTATGAGGCTAAAGAAGAGCATCTGTGCACCGACACATATGATATTGACATGAAAAATGAAACAATTATTAATCCAAATGATTTCTTCAATGATTTATATAAAAGTGAAGTAAGTTGTTCCAGTTTATCACCAAATCGAAATACACCATCACCATCAAATAGTAGTATCAGTCATAGCAGTTCATCTGGTTCATCTGATATGAGTGGAGAGTATAATAACTTAGCAGCAGTTATACATGCATCTGAACATTCAATTAATTTAAACTCTAACAATCATCAGTTATTAGATACACCACCAATCTCTCCACCATCTGAATTTTCTACACCATTTACAATACAATCAGAACAACATTCAATGCCGATTATTAATCATGTTGTTAACACTGCCACAAACAATACAAATAATACAAATAACATTAATATTTTTCAAGGAAGATTAATACCATTGAAAACTGTTTCACTACCACCACCACCACGTCCAGTTCAAACGCAATCCACAAATAATTTATCGGAATTTAAAAAAATTAAAATTCAACCAAAACCGCAATCAATATTGTCGAATGTTCCTGCTATGTCTGCATTACAAAAGTCAACCAATTCTAAAACAATATTTTTGTCAGCCAATGACTATAAAGCACTTATGCTTAAATGTAAATCTCAGCAGCAGAAACAGGGAACGACTTCAAAATCTATAATTATTAAAACCGCTGTAACCGCAAATAATAATTCTATGGATGCAACTAATAAATTATCAACATCATTTCCAGCTACAAATACGACGATACCATTAACGAAATCTTTTGCGATACCACAAAACTTATCGCAACCAACGGAACAATCACATCAAAATAATAACAATGTGAACAATAAAAATATGATTTCCGGTGCAACTGTGAGTAAAATTAAATCAATTAAACGTGAAATTGATGATCGAACTCTAAAGAAGCAGATGCGAATGATTAAAAATCGAGAATCTGCATGTCTATCAAGAAAAAAGAAAAAAGAGTATGTAACGTCTTTGGAAGCACGTATATCCGATTTGTCCAACGAAAATCAAAATTTAAAAGTAGTGAGTAAAGATTAAATTATATTATATACATTTTTTTTTTAACCAAATTTGAATATTGTGTTAAAAAACGTACGAAAGAAATAAAAAAACGTTTCTTTTTTTTTTTACAGGAAAATTCATTTCTGAAAAATCGTTTGATCGAATCAGAGAAAAAGATTTGTGATATTTGTGGTGAACATGGTAGTTCCAATGGCATCAAGAAGACTCGTCCGTTCAATGCTGTATTAAATGTTCCTAATAAGAAAAATGCTGCATTTTTATTAGCATTTTTGTTCATGATTTCGTTAAATTTTGGTCCATTTGTATCATATCGATCACCCGACATGTCTCAAATTAACACAAAGCAATCCTCTGATATATTATTGCAACATCATGTAACTGGTGGTAGAGGCCTGCTATGGATTGATGATTCGACTGATACAAATAAATCCACGACATCCATTATAACAAATTCAAGCATACCAAAGCATACAGATACGGGAAACGATCCAACAATATACCCAACATGCCCAATTTCGGTTAATCAAACGGAAAGCATTAGACTTGCCAGTGAATTACAACGCTGGATCGGTGAATTGCCAGAATATTTTAATTTAAGCAAAATTAATACAAGAAATAAGTTCGATCTCAATAAAATATCTGATTATTTATTATCAGATGTTGGTGGTGATGCAATTAAATCATTTTATAAACAAATGAAAAGTGTTCGAAACTATATTAAAAAAACTGGAAACTATCAAAGGCAAACAAAGCAACAAAATGCACAGCATCAACAATCAACAATAGATGAATCATTACAACAAAATATGCATAGAACATATGGTATTCAGTCGACACAGAAAAATCGTGTGCAAATTTATAATCCTCCTGCTTACAGTGATGCAATTAAATATGCTGAATTTTTTGAAGAAATTCGAAGACAAGACGACACATTTTATGTTGTATCATTTAGTGGCGATCATTTATTATTACCAGCGGTTGCGCACAATAAAACATTTCGACCGAAAATGTCTCTAATGCTACCCGCTGTTGGTAATATTAATAATAATGGATCTTATCCTATCGATGGACTTTTTACATTAATGCAAATCGATTGTGAAGTAGTGAATACATCATTAATTCAAATTAAAGAAAAATCTATACCCGATCATTTAAAAAATACACAAACAACCAAACCAACAGCACAACATACTAAAAGTAGCAATGGTAACACACATAAATCGGCTGTCAATCGAAATAAAAATTTAGATAAAAATATAACAAATGCTCAAACAAACAATTTACGTAAGCAACAGCAAGTTCTGCATGATTCTAATTCGATTAAACAATACAAACCGTATTTTATTGATAAAACATTAACTAATTCAAAACTTTTTAATGCCGGAAAGATTAATGCCTTGCCACCATTACAATAAAATAATTAAATATGATATGATAGATTTAATATACGTAATCGGATGCACATTTTATATTTAAATAAGTAGATTAAGATTTGATGAACTGTTTGCAATGCAATAACAATTGATTGAATTTGTGCAATTAAAAAAAATAATAATAATAATACCTAAAACAAATATAATAATTAATTAATATTTAAAGTAAGCAAATATTTTATACTAGAAGTGATTTGTATTTTATAGATTTTGATCATGATTTTATTTTTCGTTTTTGATTTATAAAGCAAAATTTCAATTAAGAATTCAAACATAACGAGGATCCTGAAAGCTATTGTATTTCGTATGTCACAATTTGTGGTTTTAAACTTTATTTCATTGTAAATTATAAAAATGTTCAATTTTTGCAAATTTTATTTCTTAGTTTTTATGAAAAACTACTTAATTTAAGTTTTGCAACCAATTTAATTTATTTATTATGGATATTAGAAGTAAGGACGTTCTATTTACTTATGCTTTATCTATAAGTTTTAAAAAATAATTATAGGTAATATAATGTACCTAATTAAATTTAATTTAATAGTAAGAAAATATATGATTTTTTTTTTGCATTTATTTGCAAGATTTTATTAATTTATTAAAGTAAGAAATAAAAAGTAGATAAGAAACAGTTTCATAATTTTTTTTTATTTCGGCTGCAGTTCAATCAACTTTTATTCTTTTAATCTATAAAAAAAACTCTGATTTAAAAAAAAAAACAAACAAATGATTATAATGCCTTCAAATCCTTCACAGTGTGAACCTAAACAATTATGTGTATACCTTAGCTCGTATAAGAGTTTTATACTTGTTAAGACACTAAAAACATTGTTCAAAATTATCCATTATATATAGTATTTCTCGTTGCACATGGTTGATATGCTATACTTATCTTGATGTGATCTATTAAAATCTTTTCTATAATCTTGAAAAAAAATTAGTGAAGTATGTACAGCACTACATCTACATTTATATTAGTATTTAGAGTTATAGATTTAACGCTACTACTTAGTATTCAATGATATTAATATTTAACTAATTTTTTACAGAATCTAATGTGGTTGAACACTACGTTAAAAAGAAATTTTATAACATAAAATAGTTTATCTAATACTGACCATTAGGGTGTATCGAATACCAAAAAATGAGATTTTCGATTAGCCTCTTAGTTATTTTTCATGGTCAAATTAAAAAAAAAAATTTGGTATCTTTACTTTTTTTTTGAGTTAACCCTGGTGTTGCAGCCGGGTTGAAATTTTAACCCTCCCATACAAAAACAAAAAAAAATGATGCAGAAAGTTTAGTTTATAAAAGTTATCTATGCAAAGTTTCATTCGTTTTTGAAAAAAATTAAAAACGTAGAAAATATCGCAAAAAATATAGATTTTTTTCTTTTTCGTCGTTTTTCGTGGTTTATGGGCACTATTTTCTAAATTTTTAATCTTTCTCAAAAACGAATGAAACTAAACTTTCTGCATCATTAGTGACCATGACCATATACAAAAACAATACATTGTACTACATTGTCTTTGGACATATAAGTATTTAGCGTTAAATATTCACTCGAAATTGGTAGTGCTAATGCAGGTGTAGTACCGCAGTATTGTAGCATCTTTTCAAAGATTGACCGGTAAGAGTTCTGACCAAAACAAAAGGGAAACAAGAATGAAATACATTAAATTCGCAGTATTATGTTCATAAATTTATTTGAACAGTGCCATCTATTAAGAAACATTCACATGTTTTTCTTCTCAGAAAAAATAAATAAATTTGTTGTGTTATGACATATTATGAAAAATATAATGACAATTTAATCGCAAACATAATTTAGAATTTCTGAGTTAAAAAATAGATTGTTGTTTTATTCAAATTTAATATAGGAAAAATAAATTGTTATTGCATAAACAGTGATTTATCAATAATAACCAATATATACAAATATTATTGATTTGACTGAAACTTTTCGATAGAAATAGAAATAAATGCAAACATTAAATTAATTAAAGCATTCATATGAAAATATGATCTTTTAAAAAAATCTAAGTCAATAAAATTTCCATATTAAGCTTAAAATTAAATTAAATTAAATTAAATTAGTAATTAATTAGCAAATGGCTCGTTTAATTAAAGTATCAAACCGTAAGTAACTTTTTTTCTTTCCTTTTTTTTTTATTCAAAGAGAAAGCTAAATTTTATAAGAGCAGAATAATCGTCGATACACTTATCATGTACTTTGATCTTTGCCCTGTTTAAATGCAAACTCATTTCTAAATATTTTCCGAGTATAATGAGTTTGTGTTTAATCAAGTAATATTATTTATAAAATTAAAAATATATATGGAGATAATTAAGTAATAACAGTTTTCTATAATCTATAAATATAATATGTATAACTCTTGAAACCTTGAAACAACATAACACTTTTTTCTTCTTTTTTTTTAGTACATCGCATAATTCGAATTTCGAAATGTTTCTATTCATCTGATGCTGTTAAATATCCTAAAATAACAACGCATTATACAATAAAACCACGCGAGAATGATTCACGATGGAAAGAGGTTGCAATGGAACGAGATACTGATGAGGTGGATGTTGTTATAGTTGGTGGAGGCCCAGCCGGTTTATCAGCAGCTATTCGTGCTAAGCAATTAGCCGCTGAAAAGGAAAAAGAAATTCGTGTTTGTGTTGTTGAAAAAGCATCCGAAATTGGTGGTCATATATTGTCAGGTGCTGTTATTGATCCAATTACGTTAAATGAACTGATTCCAGATTGGAAAGAAAAAGATTCTCCATTAAAGACTCCAGTCTCACACGATACATTTTCATTCTTGACAGCTACGGGTCGTATTGCAATTCCAATTTTTTCAGGATGGCCAATGGATAATCGAGGAAATTATATTGTACGATTGGGACACGTTGTGCAATGGCTAGGCGAATATGCCGAGTCTTTAGGAGTTGAAATATATCCAGGTTGTGCCGCATCTGAAGTTTTATTTCATGAGGATGGAAGCGTTAAAGGAATAGCAACAAATGATTTAGGAATAGCTAAGGATGGATCACCAAAAGATACATTTGCGCGTGGAATGGAAATTCATGGAAAATCAACAATATTTGCAGAAGGTTGTCGTGGTCATTTAACGAAACAAATATCTAGCAAATTTGGTCTTACATCTAAAAGTGAACCGCAAACATATGGAATTGGCTTAAAAGAAATATGGGAAATTAAAACAGAAAATCATAAGGCAGGACTCGTTGAACATACAATTGGTTGGCCACTTGACAAAAATACATATGGAGGATCTTTTTTGTATCATTTGAATGAATCAACTCCTCTTATTGCAATCGGTTTTGTTGTGGGATTAGATTACTCAAATCCGTGGTTAAGTCCTTTTCAAGAATTTCAAAAATTCAAAACACATCCAAATGTTAGATCAATTTTAGAAGGTGGTACACGAATTGCTTACGGTGCCCGAGCACTTAACGAGGGTGGTTTTCAAAGTATACCAAAGCTTTCGTTCCCTGGTGGTTGTTTAACTGGTTTGTGATTTTTCTTTTCGATATGAAACATTTCCACTATTAATTCATTACAATTATTTAGGATGCTCAGCAGGATTTTTAAATGTACCACGAATTAAGGGAACACATTATGCTATGAAGAGTGGTATGCTAGCAGCTGAAAGTATTTGTGAAGAAATTTGGTCTGAATCTGGTCAAGAGACACTTGGGCTCGAACCTAAGACATATGCAGAAAAGTGAGTTATTGTTTTCTTTGCAATTTTATATATTTTTATTTCACAACAAACATTAATTCTCTCTTTTTCGATAAATAGGGTGAAGTCATCATTTATTTGGAAAGATCTATACAAAGTACGAAATGCGAGACCGTCTTTTCATAATCCATTTGGATTATATGGAGGTCTAGTAGCTAGTGGTTTCACTATATTTACCGGTGGTCGAGAGCCTTGGACATTATCTCATGGAGGACCAGATCATTCACGTTTGAAACCAGCCAATCAATGCCAGCCAATAGAGTATCCAAAACCAGATAATAAAGTGACATTTGATTTATTGTCATCTGTAGCTCTTACTGGCACTAATCATGAAGGTAATTTAACAAATTTAACAAATTTAACAAATAAATTAAAACAAACTATGTATTACTTATTTACTTAATTTTTATTAATGATAAAGGCGATCAGCCAGCTCATTTGACACTAAAAGATGATCGGATACCAGTGGATCATAATTTAGCAATTTATGAAGGACCTGAGGCAAGATTTTGCCCAGCCGGTGTTTATGAATTTGTTCCAAACGAAGAAGGTGGCAATACAAAACTACAAATCAACGCACAGAACTGTATTCACTGTAAAACATGTGATATCAAAGATGTATCGCAAAATATAAATTGGGTTGTACCAGAAGGTGGTGGTGGCCCAGCCTACAATGGCATGTAATTAAAAAATAAGGAAGTGTATATAATAATCTTTTGTTATTTTGTTTTTGTTTTTGTTTTTAATAAAGCATTGCGGTAATCATTAAAAATTATTTTTTCTAAATCAAAAAACTTATGTTTTAATAAAATATTTTCAAAACTATCACAAAATAAAATATTCAATTTCGCATTGTTATGCCATCTTCTTCTTAATCTTCATCATCTTTAACTTCAGCCGCATCTTCATCGTAAACAGCTGACAAGTACCGATTTTTCCAAAATAGAATTTCAATATATAATTTTTATTAGATGACTTCGTAAAAAATTATCTCTAGTTTGTTTAATAGTAACAAATTTTACATGTACATTGTACATCTTTTTCTTCAATTTTCTTTTCTAAGTCTTGGATCTAAAATATAAGAAATGGAATAAAAAAAAAGAAAATATAAATATCAAAGAGTCGGTTCTATTTATTTATTAAAATCTTCAATATTAGCAAAGAATATCTATAGACATTCTTTGATATTAGTATTAGGAATCTGTTGGCCATTTGTTTGTCCTTTCTCATTTATGTTTCTTGTAATAACAAACCGTGTACAGCATAAAAAACAACAAAATACATTGCTTTGCCAACAGGATAAGCACTCTAGCGGAATTTTTCAACACGAAAAGCACAGTTTATTTGTTTAACAGTTCATTTTCTTTTTCTAATCTGTCGAGATAGGGATTTTTTTTTTAAATACATACAGTGGCGGACATATAAATAGCACACCCCTGAAAAAAACATATTTTCATACATTTTATCCACCCCTGTATACCAAGATATATTAAACTCACTCATTTTATGTATCATTGAATTCACTTAACCAGAATCAGTAAAAAACCGCTATGCGTTTATCATTGTTTAGTCACATTTGCCGT
>JAABKK020019550.1:0-19050 GCA_011634745.2 Catotricha subobsoleta | reverse complement strand
TGTCATTCTACATTATACGCGTCAAATGGGAACGTCGAATAGATCCATTTTACAGACGTCGAATGTCGTGAAAAATCAATTCGACGCGTCGAATACCATCTCTGACTACTACTACTACTACTACTGCTACTACTACACTACTATTAACTTAAGTAAGTCTTATTATATAATTTATATTTGAGGGAATAAATTTCAGGAAGTACTTAACATAAAAAAAAAATTCAATAAATAAACGATTTCAATCATCATTGAATTCCAAATAACAAAATTTCATAAATTCGTTAAAAGCAAATTATATCACAAACAAATTAAATCTCAATAAAAAGCGACGTGTCCAACATAATACTTATAAAGACATAAAAGTGCAATAAAAATACTATAAAACACTTGATATAATAACAATTATAATCTTTAACCGTCTGATGATTGTATATATAATAATATAGAAAATAATGTGAAGAGATGAAAATAAAAATATATTTTCACTTTGTTTACATCGTTTTTATATACTTACTAAAAACATCAGGATTTTATATATCGTTACAATATAACCGTGCACTGATATTGAGCCCAGCTATATTATATTGAATGTGCAGAACTCAGAGCCGTAATCACAAAATTTTATTGCATCATAAAATATCTTGCCAGACTCATCGCTACTTTACGTTAGGTTAGGTTGAAGTGAACATAGTACTTAATATAATATGGTTTTGTTGTTGTACGCTGGTTGGTAGGTAAGTAGAAAGAAACGTATATAACCGAACCAGCAACATTCAAGGTATATTATAAATAAATAAATATAAATTTTCCGGGTGTTTAAGATGAATGATTTTTTTTATGATGCTATTAAGTAAATTGTTTTACATTTAAGATAATTATAATCTACTTTAAACAAAAGCGTTATTTTTATAAATGTGAATATAATTTAATTAGGTTTTTAAAACGAAAGAAAGGAAGAATTTGTTTTTGCCCTCAAGTGGTGCGATGTAGTTGTTTTGTTAAAAGGAAGTCATTTAGATTTAGAGGTATTTAGATATGGGGCACTTGGATACATAAGCTTCGATACAAATATAGTACATTCAGTTTTATATGAATTCATAAAATTGAAAGTGATACTCGATAAGAATGAAAAGAAGTATTTGATTAAAGGAATTAACTTACTTAAGCCTAAACTAAACCTGCTCTATTATTTTATTTTCATTTTATCGTTAAAATTTTGAATTAACTAACGAAACCTATGTTTCAATTGTTCAGTAAGCCAATTAAAATTATTTTTGGTTAATAAATTTTTAATACATATTTTATAAGCCAAATTTTCTGAAAAAATTGAAGCAATAAATACCCATTCTACCGTTTCGATATTTCCAATATGAAATAACGTCTCTGCTATTTATTTTTCCTACTCAAATTTCCTATACACAACAGTACAATAACAAGCGATCCATATCAATTCTCTATCGCAGGTTTGCAGGAAAAACAAAAAAAAAAAAAATAATTTTCGTAAAAACCACTTTCAAGGAAGGAAATCATTCTATACATTATATTATTATAAGCGATCAATTTACGCATGAAAAAATTCATTTTGGGGCACCCTCGTCTTGCACACCATAATATTATTTCTGTTTCTACACACTTTATTTTACTAGCTCTACTGCAGATGATAAAAAAAAAAAAAAAAAAAAAAATATTATACTCTAGCATTTATGTACTACCTACACCAGATAGACAAAATGTTATAATATATAAAATAATAGTCTTGCTTTTCCTTTCTCCCTAAAAACAAAAATATAAGAAACATATATTTTGAACAACAACTAACTTTTCGTCTATTGTATAGTATTTAATGAAAACAACTTTGTTTTTCCAAAAAAAAAAAAAAAAACAGAAACAAGAAGAAAAATATATACAAAATAATAAAACAAAAACAACCGTCTAAATACATCAAAATGAAACTGAAAACTAAAGTTAAAAGCAAATCGTTGCTCTTGAAGATAAAGTAAAATTGTTTTATATGTAATTTGTGTATACTATCAGTTCATGTATGTATACAAAACCAATACAACATGCTAACATTAATGTAAGAAATTTTCAAGGAAAATAGTAATCTGGAAAATGGCTACATAAGAAAATCCCCTTGAAGTGATTGCAATTTGGGGGCTGTCCTGTAACTATTCGCACATATATATTACATTACATTGTAGATTGATTGATGAACTACAATATCATTCAAACGAGTATAGCGCAAGTATAAAAAAAACTATGAGTTAAAGCAAAATGAAAAAAAAATAAATGAAAGACGAAGTTAAATGAAATTTGTAGGAGGGACACATTGAAAAATATCTATTCATTTAGAACCATTTTTGTTTTATTTTCAGTCACTTTAATGTTGAATACACAGCGGGGGATGAAAATGTACTTTTCATGATATATTGATCTATCTTACCTAGATCTTCAATAGACATAGGAGGCACGATTAAGAAAAATGAAATATATCCAGGGGCTATAGAGGTGTTGAATAAAATGAGTTGCTCGCAGTTAACACCATCTGCCAATAATGCAAATTTTTGTTGTTGTTTATAATTCATTGATGGGATATTTAACATATTTTTCGGTATTCAAATAAGAATATCTAACTGGTGTGGTACATATATATAGATGGATCCACATTAAACCTTTTCGATCTCTTTACTTTTTTTTTTTAAGGATATCTAATATCTATCTCACTTCTATTTCAATTGTGTTGTTGTTGTTGATTTGGTATTGTGAAATATTGTTTACACTTTGCCCCATTATAATATCGCATAGGTACATAAAGAACAATAATGAAAAACGAACAGAAAACAAGCAACGCAAAAATAAAAACAACAAGAAATATATCCATCGCAGCGCAGACAAAAAAAAAACATTCTAACTCAAAACTATTCAGGAATGTTGAACACGTATACACTTTTAAATTAAATCGAATTCCAATACATTTAACTTTGACTGAATGTTAGAGAATTGCAATTTTGTCTTGTTGTTGTTGTGAACGATATAAGTTTGTCCTTTTATACATCAAATATTACAATATATGTACAAAACGAAATCGAATATATAATATAAAATAAAATATAAATGAAAATGTTATGTATATACAGCTAGCTATACATATATGTATAATCATGGCGGTGATATGAGATTCGTATTCATGAATTAATTGCAGGATGTGCCGCCAAGTCATATATGAAAATGAATATAAGACATACTCCACTCCAGCTTTAGAAACTGATATTTCGTAGTCTACTTATTTTTATACAGAATAAGGAATGAAACAAAACTTCCTTTACGTCGAATGTTTGAATGATTTGCTAATACATGAAATGATTAAAAGCTTCTAATTTCACTTATGAATACATTTCTGGCTCTCTTGGCTACGCAAATCACAGCTTCACAAACAGATAGAGCACCCTATGCAAATAAACACACACAAAAAAAAACAATTTTCATTACATTTAATTATTTAAAAATATAATGGCCGCAATCAAATAATTAAATTGTTGACAATTAAAGCAGAAATCCAGCGAGGGTTCCACATTGCATAATGTACCCAAATGATCTCATTTTATAATATTTAGGGTGCAAAAAGCAATTTCACAGTTTCAATATGAATGCAATTGATGTTGTGTATGGCGAAGTGATGGTGAAAGTATATAGAGATTGTATAAAATATATAGCTAAGTTTTCGATGAGTTTCATGTCAATGAAAATGAACAGATTTTTAATTTAAAGTTTAAATGTTAATTAAATATTGCCAATCACTAGGTTGCCTGTAGAATATGTTCATACAGCGATAACAATAATCGGACTTTATAAACAAGTTGCAATTTAAAAATATTATAATTTTTTTTTTAAAAAAAAATCGGATTTAGTTTACGTATCATATTATTTCTGATAATATAAATAATCCCCTAAATTCCCTAAATTGATAACTATATAATTTTTAGAAATAACTTTTGAACTTTGTTCATTGGTAAATAAAGTAAATATTTGAACTGTCTGAAGAAGCTGTAGCTGGTGATTATGAAAATTTATCCGCTTTTATTATCATATATTTACACATAATAACAGAAATTGTTCTCTATAGTTTCCTCATATAGATGTTTAAGTCGTGACTATTATATTTAAAGAACTAACTGAAACATTTAATATATTAGGTGTCTCTGTACAAAAACACTTGAATTAATGGCTGGCCAATGGCGTCCGTCAGGCCAGCGCACGAATTTTGGATTAACTACTATCAGACCATTGTCCTAAAATGTTCTCAATTAGTCCTAATTGCCCGACCACAAATTATCATTTGTCCTAATTTCTCCGAAAAATATACTTTTGTCCTAAACGTTTGAAAAAGGCAAAATTTATTATATACTTGGGGCAAAATAATATATTTGAGTAACTAGAGCACTAGCGGGGAAACCAAAAGCTTACAAAAATTAAAATTTCTTCAAAAACACCGAAAATAAATAAAAATTAAAGTTCCATTTACTTCTCGGACAAATGAGGACAAATCATAATTTTTGTTCGGACATGTTGGACATTGCAAGGCCATGCTAGGACACTTTTTAAATTCCCTAATTCGAAAAGTCGTCCGCTGGCAAGACGGACGCTGGCCAATATAAATGCTATAATTTAAGATAAAATATTTCAAGAAAATTCTAGTTCTACTGTATAATAGCGAAAATATTCTTATTAAATTTCGGTGACTTAAATTATGCGTCAAACCATTTATATATTTAATATTTAATCAAATATATATTTTATATAAATTTATCTACCAGTTCTTGTACAATTTTATATCATTTAGAAAGTGTTTGATAAACATAAAAATTTAATCGGCTAATTTTTATTCTTGTGTCTTTCTACAAACCATTTATATTATATTTTTTTTATTCACATCGTATCAATTTTTTATTCCACGATATTTTTTCGTTTACATCATCATCATATAATATTCTATCTACAAACATAGAATAAATGATATTTATAAATAAAACTATGAAACTATATGCAATATTTAACTATTATAAAAAGTTATATTCAGAAAGAAAAAAAGTAAATAAATAAAATTGAAGAAAATTATATATATGTATTTTTTTTTTTTGTATTTCCTGCCAAAAAGAATGTTGAAAGATAATTTATTATTCACAAACGCCACCATTTTAATTTTACGCTAACATGATTATGTAATTTTCTACAATATATTATCATTCAAACATATTGGATGGCAAAAAGACGAATTGCTGTTGTAGTTTTCATTTATTATATTCCAAATCAAATATATTTAAACATTGAAAATGAAAATGAATTGATAAATAGCTATAAATTTTTAATTAAAAAAAATTTTAGATCTTCAATTTAATGCCTTGTGTTCTAATATATATTTTCGTTTTTTTTTTGTTTTTTTTTCCGGAATGATGATTTTGAACGCTAACCTATTATAAAAATAGAAGGTTTAATAGAAAATATGTATAAGTAATAAATGTCATTTCATATTGCGTAATATGTAGTATGAAATGTAGAAACTGTGTGAAACCATAATTATTTTATTTAATTATGCGAACATAAGTCCTTGCATGGTATGAATGTATTTAATATTACACGGTACATGGTATGAATTTAGAATTCTTTAATTTGTTCAAAACGGTATTTTTATTCTTAAATTTTAAATTTATAAAATATTGTTCAGTTCGTAAAGTAAAAATTTGTGAAATTTTTCTGTTTTATATAGTTTGGTTGAATGAGACGCTTGCTGTATCAAAAACTCTATATTATATAAAGTATAGATATATAATTTTTTTTTTTTAAATTTAAACAGCCTGAAAACTTTACGCGAAAAGCAAAACATCAAGAAGATAAGTAGTTATAAAATTAAAATTTGATTATGATGCAAGCATATATTATATATAAGAATAAAAGACATGAATGTTTTTATATACTTTAAGAGTTCCCATACGCCAAATTAAATTTGTATTATAATATGTTTGAGCAAGTATATCAGCTTTTTGTACATAACTCTTCAGCGAACAGTGAGGTAAATAATGAATAAAATTAAATTTAGGTATTACATAAATCATTTTTCCTTTTTTCAAGTTATTTTAACATATTAATTTCTGCCATGCCAAAGAGCAATAACAATGAAAATATTTCAGCGAGAATAACAAAAGCTGCTATTTTATATTTTAATAATAATAAAAAAAGAAATGTTGATGATGACATTATAAAGGGGTTGATATCCGGGCGATATAATAAAAAAAAAGTATGATATTCCTATTAGCGTATAGCAGTCGAGCTAGATCTGTAACTTCCTTTTGTTTAAGCCAATTTTCATGCGACACTCTATTGAATTCTTGTATACAAAATAATAATAATAATAATAATAATATTGAAACCAGTTTTCCGCACAAAACATTTGAATATCAACTATGGGTGTCAAGTCAACAATATTACAATAGTTGCGATACACGCATGTTTTTAGCAATAATAATAATTATATGAATTCTCTTTTATATGCTTTGAAGAGGTGCTCACCTAAATTAAATGAAAACAATAATAGTTGAACAATCGCGTACAATAATGCATTTTAATGTTCTGTTTGTAATGGTACTTCATGTGACATGCATGAAAAATAAAAATCACGTCCAATTCATATTGATTTTAGAAAAGTGTTTGAAAGGCATTTTTCAACATTTTTTATAACATATATTGAAATAATTTTTATTTTTATTCAGCAGAAAGTTTAGAAAAATTAGTTGTAATTAAGTACAAATAAATTATATCAGTATGATTATTTTCTATTTTTAAAATTGTCTAATGATATAATGATAATGATAAAGTAATATTTTCATTTCATTTCATTGCATCCTTATACACACACACATATTTCTTTCGATATATTCTTTACAATTTTAGTTATAAATAAACCCAGAAGTCGACTTGAACGCATACACACCATCTAAACTTTCGATTTACAAAACTGCAGCATATATAGAAATAAAAGACAAGAGGAGAAAAACCATATATACATACTTACATAGTCCCTAGTTTGTATCAACTTGTATCTCTATATCACTAGAAAACATTATACAATAAACCATATTTTTCAATTAGAACTTATTCTGTCGAAATAATTCGATTATTTCACTCGGACGGAGCTTGAGAAGAAAAATAAAAATTGCCAACGATTGTTGGCGACACTTTTATGAGATATTGTTTTTCATCTGGATTTGTTGCTTTTTGTTTTGTCTTTTCTTTTTTTTTTTTCTGGGGATATACATGTTGCGAACTAGGAACTATCATTATATATTTGATAAATTGCGATTATTTTAATAATAAATAATATAAATTACATATTTCATATAGAAAAATATGGAAATATGTAATTTTATAACATCTATCGATTATCGGTTCATTACATCGGTAGTTATAGTCTTATATAGAACAATGGGATGAATTAGAAATTTAAGTAAGCAATGTCGAGCTAAATAATTAAATATTTTTAAGATTTTTACGTGTTTTTAAGGTATATTTCTCGTAAACACGCGAAGGTCACCAAATTTTCTGAAGAGATTCAAAGCAATAAACTTTATATTAAACAAATAAGTTCGATTTTAAAGTTTTTATAAAAATTATGTCTAAGATTAATATACTGTTCAAGTTCCGTGATAATTCCATTTAAATATATTTATTTCATTCATTGAATGACAATAAAAATTAACGAATTGTATCTTTTAATGTTAACTTTATACATTTCTTTATTTTGTCCAATTTCCATATTAATGTTACTTAAATATAATCAACATCGACGACCAAAAAACTTTAATTATATATTTCGCATTATATGTATGCATATACTGTTCTAAATTTATTTATACCAATAGATAAACGTATAAGATAACATAATATACCAAAGTTTGTTGAAAATAATCAAATTTCCAAATGAATACGTCAGTCAAAGATCGGATATCCGCTATGAGCATTTCGAAAATATATAATGCGTTGTGATAAAATTGGAATGGGTTGACGTCATGAATATTCAATACTACCCCTAAGTTGATTCATTTCTCGTTGGTTTCATCTTATATAGAATATTTACATAATGTAGGTACTGGCATAATATTCAAAATCATTCTTATACATACTAAATACTATATGATACACATATACAAATGTAATACCATAGTCTTAATATCAAACATACAAAATTCTTGCCGTTTTATACAAATTTTGCCATTGAAATGTTTTATGTACCAATATCTCTAGCAGCCACGAGTTACCTATATATATATAAATTCTATAGACATTTTGTATGTTTGCACCCTCTTACAGAGTGGCCCGCATATACAGCAACTATAGTATGCGATATATAGAGAAAACACAATGGTTATAAAGGCATAATATCATCATGTAAAAGAGGCAACCCTTCTTTTAAAATGTAAAGCTATGTTTGGTTGATGTCGGTAGAACGGTTTTAATATCCGGCGTCGCAAATCTACCAAAAGCCTATTTTACATTTTCTGAATGAACAAAATTTTACAAGAACATACATACATACAACACAAACATATATTTATATACATATCTAATATCTATAGTTTTATATAACCATTCACTTTAAAAGACCATCCACACCACAAAATGTGATGCTCACCAAAAAATATGAAATAGGATGAAATGGATTTAGGAACCCCCGATAGAATAAATACACCGACATTACCCATCAAGAAAATGAATAAATAAATTCAACAAAAGTCAAAGAACAAATTTAAATTCCTTTTCGTTAATAAATACGAGGTATTAAGTTTTTATACATTATTTAAATGTTTCATGCGTATATTATAAAGAGACTTAAATCCGCATCTTCCATAGTGTGAGTTTTATAATAATGAATGGTTTCTCGTCGTCGTTGTTTTTTTTTCTTTTTTGTAATTACAATTTATTTTCAATTTAATCCCTTACAACTTGTAATTAAATCATATTATAATACATATATTAAACATGTAATTATATATAATTATAAAATATTAAATACATCATTCAACTATAATAGTCAAATCCAATCAACTGCATCCTTTTAATAGGAAATGACGGAATAACATAGCCAAAGAGCTATTGGTCGATTTTAGTTCTTCTATATAATAAATGCTCATATATCAATGTCACACCAAAAATCAATCAAAAGGCTGCACAACACTCTTATTATATACAATTTTCTTCTATTTTATTCCATGTTTACTATAATATTATATACGGCAAATGTGTAACTCTATCGATACCACTGGTAACCAACCATATACAATATTATTATCCATTATATAAATTGCTCCATTCAGTTCAAATTGTATAGTTTTCTAAATATATATAGATTTTTAATAGGTGCAGATTAAAATGAAGTTTGCAACCGATCAAATCTAATTTTTGATTCGAGCTATATATATACTATATATTTTATCTATAAATACATACCAAGTATACAACATATTCGCTTGTGTACGTGTGTTGTGGTAATACACATTTTTAATATGTTGGATAGAGAAAATTATAAAGTTAGCGGATGGATGTTTTAAAATTAAAAATCCTTCGTGATTTATTATTATGTGCTGCGTTTATTGGCAGTTTTTTTTTCCTCTCAAGAGAATATATATTAATATAAAGTGCATATGGACGGGTATGTATGTAACTTATTCTTAGAAATCCATCTTATATGTTACTCGAGCTTGCAATAAAAATGTTCTTCATTATTTTTTCACAAGAAGCGATCGATTTCAATAGTTCTAAAAAAAATGTATAAGTGATTATTTCATGGCAAGATCAGATACTTATATTTTCGTTTTGTCAGAAAGCCATTTATTTTAGGTTGTCCACAAGTTATATTGTTAATTTGAAAATAATTATTACTTTTTTATTATATATTGTGCTATTTATTATTCTTCATTCACAAAAATGAATAACTATATCATATTACCGCACCATCCTTTTAAAATGTGCTTCTGCATGCATGATTATTGAATATTGATGCGCTGTTTAGAATACCAAAACCAAATTAAATATCAATTCAATCGATTTAATAAAAAAAAAAAAATGAAATAAAAGCTCTAGTTATGAATGAGTAAAAGGGTGTTTATTAGTGGTAAGTATTATCATTCCGGTTTTATATCATTCGTTTGAAATAATTTATGTCGATCGACAATCAATGTAATATTTTTTTTTTTTTTATATTTTATATGCTACAAATATTATATGTCGACATCGGAATATTATTATCGACTGATTTATTAATGGAAATTCTATATATTTAAAAAAAAGAAAAAAAAGAATTAATAATAAATCATTTTACGGTTTTCATTTAGAAAAATTCATCTCACATTTTATATATAGAACAACAACAATCAATGCAGCCATAATCAATTTTTTACTGAGCACAATAAATGAACCAAACAACAGAAAAAATGAAAAAAAAAAATAAAAGAATAATTTTTATTTAAAATGAAATGAAATTGATTTAATAATGAAAATGATAATAATAATAATTTCTTTTTTGTGGATACCCCTCGATTTGAGGTGAATTAAATATCACAAAACAATCGAGGAGAAAATGAATAAAATGGTATCGCAAATTTTTTTTTTTTTTTACGTTTAAATATAATATCTATGTAATAATAGGTATTTTGTATATCATGGTAAATATCGCCTGCATTGGATATAATTTATGGGCTTTTGTTATGTTCGCAAAACGAAAAAAAAAAAAAAATAAATAAATAAAAAGCATTTTTTTTTTTTTTTATAGTGTGTAAAGGTAATATGTATAATGTGGAAGAGCCGAGAGTCATATGTAATATTATGTATGTAGATAGGGGTGAATGAAAACGTGCTAAAAATCAATATAAGATTTATGGCCATTTGGTCGAAAGCAAAAATAAAAATATTTTTTTTCTATAGCACGCTGATATAAACTATATTTAGTTTTTTTTTTCCTTTTTTTTTTTTTTTGTTCGACGATTTGTTATTTCAGAATCTACACAGCGCTTAATATTAAGGCATAAACAAAAAAAAAACAAAACAAAACCCATCGGCTGATAAATACATTGAAACGATTAACGGTTATTTTTTTTATTTTGCTGGTGTGGCTGTTATTGGTTACGCAGAGTTCTACCAAACTAAGTATATATGCTTTTAATATGGTCTTCTCGAGGTTCTTCCGAAACTATATAATAAAATAATAATGTAATAAAGATTAGAGATGGTCTGCCATTGAAATAAAAGAAATGCAAAAAAAATAATGTATTTTCACTTTATTATTTTTAAGTTAAAAGTCTTTATTGCAACCTACACACAAAAAAAAAATCTTGCGAAAAAATATCGTTTTGTATGATTTATGAATTCGGTTCAAAGAAAAAAAGTTTTTTCTGTGATTTTTTCTCTGTGTTTATTCTTTTTTTTTTTTTTTTAGTTAGTTCTTTAAGCGTTTTATGCATTCATATCTCGCACACGGAGGGTGGCCAGCCCATTTCTATTCAGTGAAAACTTTTTAGCCACAATTACGTTTGTTTGTGCGTCCCAAAAATTATTCTTATTTGTAATACCTTTTCTTTTGGGTTTTAGCTCTAAAGTAAGAAATTTAAAATCATAAAAACAACATTTTTACGTAACGAAACTTTCTTTTTTTTTTTTGGTTCTTTCGTGTTAACAAAAACATTGTCTATTTTTAAATTATAAAAATTATTCTCTATGTGCATATAAATATGCAAGAGAATATAAACTGTGTAACTGAACTTAAAAAGATATTTTGAATTTTGTTTTTGTAGTTTTTGTAGTTTTTTTTTTTTATTATGTTAGTTTATCTTTTTTAGTTTTTTTCTTCATTTAAATATAGGACCAACAAGAGTCATGCTTAGTTTAAAGTGGTGCAAATGTGTGTTTAGTTTATAAAAACTGAAAATAGAAAGTGATGTGTTTTTTTTTTTATTTATTTATTTATTTGCTTGTTACGAACAATAAGTACCTTTAGGTATAGAAAGGTGTATAAGAAGTTAAATGTTGAACAATAAAATTTTTACGTGCTCTAATTTAAATTTTTCGTTTGACAAATGCACCTTTTTCCATTCTTTGTTTAATATGTATCCAAATGTATTTTGAGATTTTTTTTTTTTTTTTTTGCTAAATTGAAATTTACTATTTCCTTGATTTTGTGTACACTATTTTCAAATAAAATTCCTTTGAGTCACAAAATAAAATATTTTTGTATGTCAACAAACTCTGAGAAAAACTTTCGTAATAAATTAAAGGTTTTTTGTTTTTTTTAATAATAATATTTTAAATATTATTAATAAATTACCCCCTGAGGTTTTATATTTCCATAATAGCCATGATTACAATTTTATTGAAAATATTTTATATATTTATGCCTATATAATAAACAAGATGCCAATGAAATGGGTACACGGCTTCATTTTTATAGGGACGAATAGAAATTTCCAAAAATTATAATACGTTTTGTGTCTTGTATTATTTTCGAAATAAAAAATTTAAAATGCTGCTTTCTCATTAATTAAGCGTTGAAACACGAAAATAACGTTGATTTGAGATTACAAAAAAAAATAAAAAATATTGATGACACTTTGAGGCTTTAAATTATGATTTTTATCTATTTCATGAAGTTCCAATTTTCCAACCACTCCAAAGTGGTATACCGAGAGTTGAAGAGAAAACTCATATATAAAGCAAATGTGTATTTTCGCAAGACCTTCAACATATAATTAAATTTAATTAAATTCTTAGGTTTAGTTTTTGAAATATAAAAAAAGGAAAACAATATTTGAGCCAAACCTCAAACTTTTAAGTAGTCGAAAATCATAGAAGGAAATGTGCTAGAGCTTTAAAAACAGCCCCATTCGAAGCAGAATAGTCGATTTAGTGGGGCTCGGTGTAATATATAGATTGCTGTACGATGCATAGAAACCAAGATAATCGCCAAAAGGACAAACAAACAAAGAAAAAATCACGATTCCCCTAATGCTTTATTTTTTTTCTTCAAAAATGAAGCAGAAGATAGCCAGTTTATATGAATGCAACCAATGAGAAAAACCTTGTATGGTTACAAAATGCTACGGTAGCCTATATGTTTAGCCAACGTTTTGAATAAATTTTAGACATAGAGGCTTCTGATTTCAGGGAGGGGTACATTTGAAAAATTAAGATAGGGTATATTTTTTTTTTGTCATCGACAAAAGTTACGACCAAAAAAAAAAAAAACGGTCTTTAACTTTCAAGAACCATCGACGATTGCAAAACAAACCTCAAAATAAAGTTACGAGCAAAAAAAAAACGGTCTTCAGTCCTCAAATACCACGGTGAGTGCTAATCTTTTGGAAAAGTGAAAAAAGATACTATTTCGACATAGGGTAATTTTTCCAAACCTAAAAAAGATACTATTTTGATCAAAATCGAGATAGGGTAGTTCTCAGAAACTTAAAAAACATACTTTCTTTAATAAAAAATAAAAAATCGTTAATAAAAATTTGTATTTATATTTATTTTTGTGTAACTTGAAGGTGTTTCAACTCAATTTAAATTTATTTAAACTATTTTCTGTTCAAAACCTGAAAAAAGTTACTATTTTCGGCAAAACCGACAGAGGGTAAGATTTTTTTCAAATCTCGGGGGGGCACCCTCCCCCTCCCCCCCTTGTGCATGTATGCATAGAGGTATATAGAAATTATTGGTTTAATGTAAGATGAAAGAATAAGTAGAGAATATATTATATAAATTCGAATCAGGATTAATCAATCAAAATGTAAAATGTAAAAGAAATATATAATAAACAAAATTATTTGGATAGCATTTTAATACAAATACTACATATTAAATTTAATTACATGTAAAATTATAAATAAAGAAAATAATAATAATAATAACTTCTAACTGCAGTATTAAGTTAAATTAAAAAATAAATAAATAATAACTATTGCAAGCAATAAATAAGATGTTTATGTTTTAGTTGCAATCATTGCATTGGAAAATAACAAATTTTAATTATTCTTATTATTATTACTCTTATAAATTTTATGAAACTTTTCTTTTTTCGTTCATCTCTCTATTATTCATTACTGGAAAATTTCCCGCATCAAAATCAATTAAATTTTTCAAAACAATGATCGAAACAAAATCAAAGTCTAGCTATTTGACGATTATTTTAAAATGTTAGAGGACATTTTGTATACGTATAATGAACATATGCACCAAAAAATAAAACTTTATAATTTGTTGTTTTTAAAATTTTAAATACAATAATTATTTTAAGCATATCTACTGAAAAAATGTATGCTACAGAACTTAGTTACCCATAAAAAAAAAAAACTCTTAATACGCTAAAAAACAAACAAAACTTCGGATACAATGAAACAAATCCTCGAACACTGCGTGAAACATGTATAATCGTTGTTTTTAATCAGATGTAAATAACGTGACACGAAAGATTTCTTGTGTTATTTTTATTTGAAAATGAACTCTGAACAAAATTAAAAAACAAAAAAAAAACGTATAAAATAACATTATATAAAAATAAAAGAAGGAAAAAGAAAAAAAAAACTATATTAAAAGCGACACGACACGTGCTATAATATACATACGGGATAAAAAGAATATTTATTTGTATAAACCGTATCGTAGAGTAAATTTCAATTTAATTTAATATTATTCCGCTCTTTGATCATTAATAAATCATTTTAAAATTTCCCCTCGAAAATATATATTATATATGTATATAAAAGTAATCTCGATTGTGTATATCAACGATGTTACATTATATTAGATATATTAGTAGCGTATTTAATTTATATTATTACAAGAGGTGCGTTCTAATTCTTTTATTTTATTTCAGGATGTTCATATGTTCGTCTATCATATTATTAATATTGTCGTATTATAGAAATTAGTAATATAGGAAGGTATATTCGGTATATATACCCGATTGCTGGCTGTGTATTACTAATTTTAGCGCAACGGATTTCTTTTTAATAAATAAATTCTCTATTTTGAATGCCAGGAACACGACGATGACAACCATTGTAGAAAATTTGCGTCTAGACGGAGGACCATATCAGAAAAAGATGAAGAAAAGATGAGAGAAAGGTATTTTACATTCTTTTTTTTTTTAATAAAATAAAATAAATTAAGCGAATATTTTTTGCGTTGAAGGAAACTTTTATAAAATTATGCTAAAAATTATCCGGTGATGAAAATATTACAGTTTTTGCAAACGTTGCTTTATTAAATGGTTGCATTCAAAAAAAAAAAATCTTCAACAAGGTCGGATAATTTTAATTAATAATTATCTTAAGCAGATTTTTTTTATTTATGAATTTATGGAAATTCTTAAATCTCTTTCTGTTTTTTAATGAAAACAAATTTATGTGCAAGCTGTAATATTTAATAGTAGCCATAATTTATGAACGAGTGCGTTAATAAAACGAGGAAAAAAATAAAATAAAATAAAAAGAAGGAAAATAAATTATTAAAATTACTGATGTTCATCATTGTTGAGTTATTATTTTGGCTTTCGATGTGTGAAGTTTTCCAAATTCACATAACAATAGGCATTAGGCATTGAATAATTTTAAATAAAAAAATATTAAAATAAAATGAATATCATTTTATCTAATTCGAGTCGAATAAAACTCTAACCTATTTTAATGTGCCAACTGTTGGCAAAACAATTGACCATTCTCTTTTTTCTGTTGATGTTGATTTAGATTTTTAGATTTTAATAATATATTAGAAAATGTTAATTTTTATTTTTTTTTGTTTTCGTTAAATTTATGAGGGTTTTTTATGTTTTGTGTCTCGGTTTTTTTTTTCTTTTTTTTTTGATTTTTTGTTTTCGTTTTAACAAAAAAAAAAAAATTCAAATCTGTTAAGCCGGATAGAAAGGTAATTATATTTAATTTTTGTTTATAATTTGTGGTTAGAGAATTAGAGGTCTATAAACTCACAGTAATTTTATTTTATATTTGAAATTTATGTAGACTATTAAGATTTCTTGAAAAAGATAGTTTTTATATGCAATAATAATAAAAATGGTAATAAAAAAAAATCATCTATACGTTTATTTTATATATATCATTATATTAAAATGATTTTAACCACGGACAAACCAAATTCAATGTATGTATTCATTTACCCACATTTATAGTCTTTCAGTTCAATGATATTTATATTATGCGAAGCCATTAATTATTTTCTTAAATTTTTGGACACATTACATGAAATCTCTATTTAATTTCCATTTGGCTTTTCGAAAACGTCATTACCCGGCACTGCCATTTTCAAATACATTTGAAATATATATATATATATCATTATGAATTAAGCGTTACTAAACAAACACAATATAATCATTAAGTAAATTGCACCCTTATCAAATAATAAACATTTTCGAGATGTATATTATTACCATTTTGCTTATAAAACGTATACTTATATAAATGAACAAAACAGTAAAGTGTCAAATCTACCTCTCTACCATTGAACCAAACCATAATCGTAACTTGTTTTTTTTTTTTTTTTTTTTGTATTTTTGTTTTGCTTCAACATCCCTGAGGAGACGACAAAAATGTCCACGAAATATTCGGGTGTATAAATATCCTTTGTATCCAATATATACATGATGGTTGGTATACGCACAACACACACAAATTATACATTACAGAAATAATACATTCATAAGGCATAAGCATTAAGCAAGCATCAACCATATATTCACAATTATATTAAAACATCTAAATATGGCGAGATGGAAATGTTTTTTTTTTCTGTTCTGTTCTTTTATTTTCATTTTTTTTTTTTTTTGTGTTTGCCATCAGCTTGATGGTTATGGTTGACTGTTGTGTATGGATATATCATGGATATATAGTACGACAAAAAGTATAATAACAAATATATACAACCAAAATTTCTACTATTTTCTAAGGTCGTAAATCAAATGCATCAACCCCTACTGTCAAGCCACGCCTGTCAACTCGTAAGGGTACGAGGGGGGGTTACATTTCACCATCAAACAAAGAAAAAAAAAACAGAGACTTGTTAGTTGGCGTAATACTTTTCTCTATACCTTTTTTATTTTGTGTATAGCATTAGTCCGTATGCATCCTCTGGGTTACATTTTCTATGTGATGATATGAACAAATGATATACCTATAAACTAACCATATATGATATTGTGTGTGTGTGTTATTGTATGTTGATTTGTATATTCATATGATTTTTTTTTCATTTTCAATTTCATATGTGAGTTTTTTTTTTTTATTATTATATTTGAAACCATTTTCATTGAAAAACTTCATAATAAAATATTATTTTTTTTGTTTTCGGTTGCACTGTGTTATATTTATTCCGCATATATATATATCATTTGTTGGTATTGTTGTTGTGAGTGTGATATGTGTTTTATGTGAAAAATAATAACTAAAAGTTATAAATATAATTCGGGGATAAAGAATGTCTAATTTAAAAACTTGTATATCTATAAGAGCATGCTGATATTGTAATATTAAGCCACATTTTAAATTTTAATGAGTGTATTTTTTGTCACATTAAAAAGAAGAAAAAAAAAAAGAAGAAAAGAAGGAAGGGTATTTTCTGTCATTTTGCTTAATTAATATTATAGTTGGAGATGTATAAATATATATATAAATTATATATACATAGAAGTAGTAATCAGTTGGTTTTTTTTCTTTCCGACGCAATTCAAATTATGATTTTTAGAAACTTGTTTTTTTAAAACCGTTTGAAATCTCCTAATATAACCACCATCGGGAGACAGATAGAAAGCCCATGCTTTATCGAATTAGTCAGTCGGCGAATGGTCAAATAAAAGATTAAGGGTAAATAAAAATAATGACAAAAATTCAGAAAATATAGAACATAGAAGATCTATTAGAACGACTACAAAAGTTTGTGAATAAATTTTAAATAAATATTTGGTATAATAATTATATGTACAACATATTCGTATTTGTTTAAATAAAATATAAATATAAATTAGTAAAATACCGATAAGTGAAATATGTGATGGAATTAGAATTGTACACCAAGATCAAATTATTTTTTATAATTTACAAAATGGTTCTTAACACTTTGTCAAGCACGAAATAGTATTATGGAGTAGTTATAATATAATGAGTATTCTAATAACCATTAAGTATAGATAATAACACGTTAATTAAATATGTTAAAACGTATATTAAAAATTTAAGATAAGTCTTTTATTCCAAATATTTTGAATTTATTCACAGACAAACTAAATTATTTTCAGTATACCTACACACAGGGTTCGGATGATTTAAATCAAGCTGATTTTAATCATGATTTAAATCACAATTTAAATCACAATTTAAATCAAATGTTTTTTTTCATTTTGATTTGATCAAATTTCAACAATAAAGTTTTCAATTTTTTTATTTATTTCTTTGTTTTGATTAGTACTTGAACTACTAAAATCATTTATCTGACAACAAAAACAAACATAAATTTACATTCCAGTACTCCCGTTATTTTTTCCTGTATGTGCTTAATGGCACAAAAACTCAAATGCACAAAAACTCAAATGCACAAAATCGGGCCTCAAATTACGGACTCAACGCATTTTTTGATTTATTTTTGACACGTAATAAGTACCACATACAAACAATTTAAATGGATTTAACAATTTGAGTCCATAATTTGAGTCCAGATTTTACGCCATGTGAATTTACCAAATGTTTCTGTCGATTGTCGATTTTTGTAAAATTAAAATTATTTATGAAGTAAATTTTCTCTGTTTAAAATGTCTGGTAGAAAAAGAGATCCAATTTGGTTGCGTTTCGAAAAAATAATAAGTTTGGAACAAAAAGACTCCAAAGCCAAATGTAAAACTTGTGGAAAAATATTACATTCCTAGAGCAAGAAAAAATCAAATAAATCATGATTTAAATCAAAAAAATCGATTAATTTGATTTTTATCAAAAAAATCAGATTTTTTCC
>JAABKK020019539.1:3947-19054 GCA_011634745.2 Catotricha subobsoleta | reverse complement strand
TACTTTAGAATAGATATAAAATACTTCAGCATAAAAAGAATTAATTTAATCAAAAAATTGATTTAAATCAAAAAAATTTGATTTAAATCAAAAAAATCCGTTCTTTTGATTTTTTTAAAAAAATCAATGATTTTTTTGAACCCTGCCCATGATTCAGTACAATCAGATTAAATTTGATTCGTGTCTTCTTCATACACTAGCATGCGACTAAATCGAATGAATATTGTTCGTATCTCAACAAAATGTTCCAATTTCCAATAAGTTTAATTTCATTGTACTGAATCGTTCGCACGAGAGAGTACGAACAGTTTTGCATGGGGATATTTACCGATAGTGATTCTGGAATTGAGCCCCTTCTCTGCGGGTCAGTCAAAAGTCATGCAAATTCAAAAATATTTTGGAAAGTTTCTTTTTTCAGGAAATGCAACACTTTGAGTAGCCGCAAGCTTGCGGGTTCTTGAAAATTCGAATGTTGATTTTCCTCCATACAAAAATTGGTCACCCTCCTAGTACGTATATCAGAAAGAAAAAAACTCAATCTAATCGAAATCGTTTCGAAGTACTTTTTTATCTCTATAAATTCATATAAGTGGCTTCTGTACTTATACTTACGAAGAGTTTATATTCTATATAATTGGTACTTACACATACGATATATATTTTTGTTTATTATTTCTATGTCGCATAAATGGTAGTAGCAATTAGATGGTTATTATATTGATATTTTCTATATCGATTTCAATATGAAATCACTACACAAAATAGAAAACATCTTTTCGAAATATATAAAATACATTATCCTTACATATAGCTAATATGGCTCTTATAAGAAAGATCCTCTTTGAAAGGTTCTCTCTGCTTACCTTTCTTATTATTAATTCTTGCAACTATTATGTAATTAGAAAATTTAAATTATATTGCGTCTTAGCCAATGAAAAACTTTTATCACCCCATCACGTTTTAAAATTAAAAATGTTTTTGTCATGTTTTTCTTTTTTTATAGAAAATCTTATGTTTTAAATTTGTTTAAACTTTGGTCGAACTTCACCAATATCAATAGACAGTTTTCAATTTTATTTAAAATCATATAAGTATTGGGTATGCATATTGACAGAGAAACAAAATTAAATATAAAATAATACTCTGAAAAACTTTATAGCAACGGACGTTATGAAACTATAAGTTGATTTTATAACTGCTTCATAGTTGTAAAGTTCTTGTAAAGGTTATGCATTGTAAGTTGAAGTTATTGTGACGTAAAATAAAAGTATATAGTTCAAAAAATCGTTAAGTACTTCGTAATAGGCATTTTTCGAAGTCTATAGACCGGGAAAGCTAGAATGTAGTTTATATGATACGCTATTTAGAGGTCCATTTAAGAGAGTAATATCAAACGAACCCAAAAAATGTC
The DNA here is from genome assembly GCA_011634745.2 of Catotricha subobsoleta. Classification (NCBI taxonomy): domain Eukaryota; kingdom Metazoa; phylum Arthropoda; class Insecta; order Diptera; family Cecidomyiidae; genus Catotricha; species Catotricha subobsoleta. The sequence continues at coordinate 17,643 of JAABKK020019539.1, read as the reverse complement.
CAAGTCTTGTTGTTGAGGTACCTTCATAATGCACAAAATACCCATTTGGTGGTATTTTTAAGGTAACTCATCTACTATACGATTTTTGTGATTCGTCAATCTGTATTTTTCAGTATAGATCTCTGCACTCTGAAGAAGATTTTATACAAAATTTCATGACATTGGGAGGGAAGGGGTCGGTTTCCCCTCATCCGATTGATTCCAAATTTTGCAGATTTAATTTTTTTATCCAAAGAAAGAAAATTAGGAAGTGAAACCAATAAAATCCAAGACTTAAAATACTATAAGAACCACCCTATAGTCTATAGACTTCAAAAAAAAAAATGTCTATTGGGCTTAAAGTACATCGAATTTTGGAGCTACTTTACGTATCCTGTTACTAATTCAAACAAGCTGCCAATGGATTGATAAACGATCATAAAAATCCGCCCAATCAGTCCTGGGATCCAGAAAAAAAGTGATTAAATGAAAAGTATTTAATTTTTTTTTTTTTTAAATTGAGGTGAAATTAAAATCTTTGTTACTTTAAACACTTAACGATTTCTGAAACTACGTTTATTTCAGCTTGTATTCAAAAAATAAAGTCTATATCAATCATTTTATTATTTCATTATTTGAAAAATAAATAAAATGTCAGTTGATTTATTGCTTCTTAACACATCACGTGATATTTGCGAGAATAGTGTAAGTAACACGTGAACGATTAATCCACAATTTCTTATATAGGTATATACAAAATATACGATTACATATTGCAATTCTTGTATCATTAAAAACAAACAAGATTTTCAAGATTGATGATCCGAAAAATTATTGTTATATTTTAATCAACATCTTCTTTGAATACATAAATATTATCTACCATCTGAAGATTCTGACAATAATAAATTACTTAATGACATAATTAAGAACAGTTTCATGTTAAATTAAATTTTGCACACATTGACACAGAAAATTATTATTTGAGTTTATAAACATTCTTGTACTTTAATTTATTGGCACCAGAAGTAGCGCTACAAAAAAAGAAAAAGAAAAAAGAAATGACATAGTTAGACTTATTACGTATACATCCAGGAATGGTTAAAATACATTGAAAATGTGTTTTGTGATTAGTGTTTTTTGTACTTTGAAAATAAATCACAAAGATTATACATTTTTTCTTAGTTTTAATTTAGCTACAAGCAAATGCGGCTAAATTTATTATTTAGTTTATGATTATCCATATGGATTCCATATTCATAATATATGGCTATAATATAAAAAGAAAATCACGTCTAAAGATGGGCTAAACGCATAGGGCTATTCATTTCACCGTGGTAAACATAGTAATCGTGATGGTATTTGTGTTAAGAATCTACCACGTGATAACTATTACTAACCGTGGTAAGAGATTACTACGCGTAGTAATTCTTACCACGCAAAAAGACTAGTTTTTTATTAATTACCACGACATAAAATTACAGTTGTTGAATAAAAATGTATGAGAAAGCAGTTTTCACTTCTTTATGGGGATATTCGTACATTGTGTTCTACATTAACAATAATTTGCGAAAGTGCGCTCACATCAAAATAGTATTCACAGTAAACTTTCCTACATCGCAATTATAACGATGAATGAGATGAATACCCTTAATAATAAATAAGTATAAGTCGGTTCTCAACTCATGTTTAAATCTGTTGACTAAAGATAATAAGTGTTCAGAGATGGGCCAGAGTACATGTACTGGGATATGTCTAAAAGTACTCCAGTACCATTTTTTGGTATTGGTAATCCTTAAAAAATACTTAAGTACACTTTCTTCAGATATTTAATAAAGTACCATATTTTATGGTACTTTTATATTTTTCAATAGTACCCAGTACCACTACAAGCATTGAAATTACAAATGAAAATTATGAATGCTTATGGCACTTAACTAATTTCAATTAACTTACCAAATAGCAGTCTTGTGAAAATTGCAGTCTTATCAATTTCCATATATATTAACGATCATAATAACATATTATATGTTAGATAATGAGTTTGATTATGTCTAATTTTACATTTCATATCGTCTGTTTCTATTTATAATTGTAAAGTACTCCTGATACAAGGTACTTGAGTTCATTTTCTCGCTTTACTGGAAAAATGTACTCCAATCCATATTTTTTATGTACTCGGTATATGTACTTAAATACCAAACATGTAAAGTACACGCCCATTCCTCGGTTATGTTTCGAGGCTTATAATTCGTTGAATGGCAATAAATACAAATAAAGGAAATCATTCTTTTCAATAAATAATCAATGAACGAATTAGTATAAAATATATATCAAATGATGCATATATAACTATATACTCTGGTAGTCTATGCAGTACTTTTTCTTGTACTTAAGATATTCACAGTAAACTGCTGGTACAAGCATACTAGAGACAATTTCAATACATTTTAACTGAATGTGTACTGCAGCACATCTAAAATTTATATACTGTTGAATCCGTTAATTACAGATGAGATAATTTCAAATCACCCCAACCTTGTTTTCTATTAATTTAATCGCTGGCTTTAACTTTTAACCATTTCACAAAGGTTTGCTCTCTCAGATATCAATAAGAACAAAAACATTACCACCAGCTCACTGAATCATTTAATTAATTCCAAAAGGTCACACAAATGTCTATTCCTTATAGACAAAAACAACAAAAAAAATGTGTGCCCTTTGCCATTTCTGATGTTATTTTATGCTCATCATCATTCCGAATTGTATTGTTCAAATACCTAATTAAATTTAAATTACCAATTTCTCAAAAACCATTTTAAATAAATATTTACTCTTAAACAAAAATGATGTTAGCAAACGTTAACGTCAAAGGTTTTTTTTTTTACTCATTCCATTTAATATATTTACCATACAGTAATTTGTTTTATATATATATACATATTTTTTTTTCTTGTTCTTTGTTTTCATGATCCTTAATATGAAATAACGTAAATAAAAATTTCCATAACTTCGTGTTATCATTGTCAAAGCTAGAATATATCATACAACTAACCAAACAATGTACCCACTCAATAATTTAAACAATAGGCATCTTACAATTCTTACACACTCAACCTAACAACAACATAACAAAAAAAAAGTAAAAGAAAAAAAAACTTCGATCTATATACAGAATGTACATTAGTACACTTTCCAAAATAAAATATTCTGTTCACATAAAGCAAATATACCATTTTTGAAAGGAATAGCTTGAAAAATCAAAGTCGAATATAGACAAGACATGAATTTATTTGACAAGAAACAAGAAAATAAATTATAGATTAAGGCAACGGAGAAAATTGCATAGAATGGAAAGTGTGTATGTGTATGGTGTGGTGTATGGTATATATTTTATTTTTGGAAATAAAATTTGGGGGGCACATAAGTTTATTTTCTTTATTTTTTAAGTTGCTCAACTTGAATACTTTATACATCGTTTGGTGTTAGGTCCCTAAGTGGAATGTGATCACACATATCAGCTTAAAAGCATCTTGATTGCTTATATATATGCTTTCGAAATGCTTATTCCCTCGCCACCTTAAACATACACTGCTATAAAAGCTATTCATTACAAAAGTGCAAAAACTTGTTTTCTAAATAAAACAAAAAAAAATAATACATATATGTTTATTATAATGAATGCTTCAAATATTATTTAACTAAAAATAGTCGACACAATACTTTTTTAATATTCATGGATTAATTAAGATAAAAAATTAACATCTGTGAAAATTGTGTGAAAAAAAAAAGAGAAAAATTATCATCCATCATTGTGCATGGCATTTTACATCCATACAATATTTTCATAAAATAGAATATTTTTTTTTTTGCCATTCAATCTTCTTGTCATACAGAATTTTCATCGTAAAAATGTTTTTGCAAAAATTTGCATATATTAATTAGGTTATTCCATGGATTATATTGCTTGCGTGTGAAAGTCAATTTTCTCTACTAGTTAATGTTCTATTCTTCTTCGCTAATAATATTTAATTATAATAAATGAGTTTATTTGGAATTCAGAAGTATGAAAATTGGTTAAAATACGTATTTTATATGCATTAGGTGGCTGGTGAACAGCATAATATCCAATTTGACTTATGGTGACAATTGGAAGAGTAAATTATTGTAAATTAGAACAGTTAGCATTATAGTACAATAATTATGCATGGGATTTGTTTTTGTTGATGATTTATCTCTGACTGAATAGTGAATATGAATGAATTCGAGAGAAAATGATTCTAAAGAAACACCGAGTTTGACATTTTTTGAATAAAATCAAATACAATTTTACCGTTTAAAAGGCTTCGTTAACATTAAAAATAGTTATCATATGAGTACCTGAGTAGAGAATAAGCAGCTTTTGAAGAAATTTTCCATCCGAATTTTCTCAAGATTTACTGAACGGAACGGAACCAAACCCATATACATTTTCCTGAGCACAACATTCTGAGTCTATTGGTATGTCAATGACCTGTGTTTTACCACAAAATCCAGAGAAAAAGTGAAATGAGCAATAATTATAACTTGATAACGATTCTTAACAAAATTGAAGTAGTCTACCACAGCATAACATTAACTTTTTTCAATTACTGAAATGTTAAATCATTTAATTACCGCCTGAAGATGAGAACTATATATATGTAACCTACTTGAAACGTTGGATGGCAATTTTATTACATAATATACAATTAACAATAATTATTAAAGAAAATTACCAATAAGAAATATATTGGTTTCACTGACCAAATTCTTGTATCCTTCTTCATACTTATTTATATTAACGATCATCACTATAATTTATAGTGATTTATGTATACATAGATAATCTTAATATTGTATCCAAATTGAGCATACATAGTACATATATAAAACCAAAATTCTATGCTCGATTCTGTGTAAATTTAAGAGCTCATGTCATAATAAATATAGGAATTATCCCATATATTTATTTGCAAAGTCACTTAATGGAATAATGTTAATATATTTGAGTCTAATATTATAATAGACTATAGGTACATACATTCTTAACAAAAAAAAAATGAAGTTTAGACTTTCAGAGTTATGCTATGCAAAAACCGACAGGAAACAAGAAAAACGGAAAATAGAAAATAGAAAATTGTGTGCGCATCTGTTATTTACAAAATTGATGAAAAAGTTAGCTGAAAATGTGTTCACCTAAATTTTGATTAAAAATAAGAAAAGGTCTAAGATTATATTAATTAAAATTAATGAACTGCCATTCGATAGATAAAATGTGCGTGTAACAACTTATTCAAACAGAGTGGAAAACATTCTTCTATTATTATTTTTTTTTCGTTCTTTCTTTCTTTCTTTCTTACCGCAATCTATATAAATATTGTTTTACCTTTATCCAATTACCCACAGTAAATACTTGTGGTTGATTTGCTAAGTGAACGCATTTTGGTAAATTACATTTTTGCTAGCTGTGTATTTAGAAAAATGAAAGCAAAAAAAAAAAGTGCAATTAACTAATCTTTAAACATAAAATATTTAGCGAACAAAAACATAAAAGAAAAAAGAAAATGCGATACGTGCAATTTTGAACATGATTTTTCAAGCATTATTATTTTACTTTCATATACTTTATGGCTAAACAATAAGTATATAATACACACTTAATATTCGCATTTTAATTAAATGCACGATAGTTGAAGCACATTCATTATTTAATTCATTCATTGCTTTTTAATATTTTTTTATTTGAATTTAATGTTTTCGTTTTCTTTTGTTGTTATTGTTTTTTCGATTCATATTTAGTTTGCATGAAATGCTTGAATAATTCATTAATAATGTTGAAGTAAATTATTATTACTAGTTATTTGTTATTTTAACAAATTTTGTTGCTTTTGTGCATTCTCAAACTGTTTCATTATAGTTTCATTTGGATATAAGGGCTTGTTCAGACATTGCTAAACTTTTGGTATTGTCTTAGCCCTCCCCCCTTCCCCCTTACATTAATTTTTTTATATACCTCCCCTTTCTGATAATTTTGATAACATTTCGGAAAACTCCTTTCCCATCTCCCGGACGGTCAGACATCACTTTTGAACGAACCCTAAGTACTCGCATATACTGTCTGTATTCATTATCTGTTCATAAATAACATAATATCCTTTCGGTTTATGTATCCAGAATCAAGATGTTGTGGTAGACATTTTCCATTGCCATCAACATTATACAAATAGAGAATGGAAAATCGTTTATTGGAAATCCAATCAAAAATTTGTTCGTGAAAAATTTTCAAGTGTAATTTGACATTTTGTAGCGCCTCTTCAAACGTGTGTGCATTACAGTATGGCAAACAGAAAAGATACACACAGCAGATAAAAGGTACTTTAAAGAAACGCGTTTGATATATTGTTGTGATAAATTATAACAGCATGGATTAATAGCTTTAATGGAAGTAGATTTTTAGTACTTGGGTGCTGCTATTAAATCATTTTTATGAGGGTGAGAGCTATGGCACACCTCATTTTTATAGTTTTTCAGTTTTTATTTAAAAACCATTGACTATACCTTATATAATGCTTTTGCAATGAACGTTGATATAAAAGTGTACATAAATAATTTTGCTACTGGGGTGTCGAGTGAAGTGAGCTGAGTGGATAAATGTATTTTTAATTTAGGTCAATCCGTTTGGTTTTCGGCGTTTATGTAAAAAATAGTGATTTGAGAGAAATATGTACATATTGCTGAAGAATTTGAAAGTTTCCAAATAAAAAAAGGCATAGCGGGACTAATAAAATATGGTATTCTCCTGAGTATATGTGGGAAGTATTTATGTTAAAACCAGTTTTAAATGGTTTATGCTGAGCAATAAGTATATCGGTCCCCTGGTTCTTTTTGTATTCTTTTAATATTCATGAAGTCTATATTCAATAGAATTTTATTGTTTTTATGCCATTTTAACGATATTGAGAAGACTAACTGAAATAAAAAGCTCGAATGTTCTGAAATAGCCACTTCTTTTACTATGAGATAAAAAGTGCATAGCACATATAGTTACTAGTTTGCCATATTTGTTCGATAAACGATAAAAGAAAACGTATATATGTTGTAGGTTATTAGATTTATGTTCAAAATTTGAATTAGTTATCGAGTTTCGTATCAATTTAACATAAAAAATGCTCTTTATTGTACGTATGTCGCTTTTGGATGTAAGCCCTGTTTTGTTTAATGGATTGATGGCTTAAGACATCCAATGATTTTACTCCTCAAATAAAATGAGGATCTCGAAAAGATTCAATTAGTACATAAAAAAAAATGAATATGCTGACCCCATTCATATCTATATTCAATGTAAATTCATTTCAATAGAAACACATATATTTCCAACGGCGTAAAATTAAAATGCTTCAAACATATTGTCAAATATTCCCTTTTTCACAGCTTCGCAGACCCAACAGCACAATGAAGACCTCATTAATTTTCAAAATCCTGTATACAAGTTAATCATCAGGATAGCAAATGATCGAAGATACAAAAAAGAACAAGCCACCCTAATCTACGTCTTCGTAGTCATCTGGTACTTTTTACATTGGGATGATGAATTTTGATAATTAACCAATTGGATTTGGTTAAAAGTTTTGGAATTCTTGTTTTATAAAATCGATTTTAGTTGTTTTTTTTTTGTTCACAAAAATTCATTATATAGTAGTGTATTGCAACTGATTGACGGTTTGTTTATTTAATTATAATAAACCTATTATTACGCTAAAACAAAGCATAATAGAACAATTTCAAGAAGCTATACTTGATTTCCGTTAATTTGTCGACACATTTTATTAAATAATATAACAATGTGTATATTAGAAAACTTTCCTAAATTAACATAAAATCATATATATATAAATATATAATTATAAGGTTTTCGGTTAAAGCTAAAAATAAATGTGAATGTTTTTCGGAAGCGCCAAAAAGGAAATAGGCAATAAATATATTTTCATATACGGAAAATGGATGTTTTGTTTTTCATGCCCTTAATGAAATATAATCTATGGTTAATTAGGTACCATTTCCATATACATATTCAGATACAATTTACTTATAAAAACTATATAACAAACATTTTATAAAATGAAATTCATATTTAATATTCGTATTATTTATATATGGTTTATGTTCCTTGTAGCTTGTACCATATCATTATCATGGTTTTGGTACTTGTCTTTCTGTCTGTCTGTCTGTCTGTTTAATATGTTGAAAAATGTTGATGTAAACAGAACAAAAGGAAAATATGCTTTGTTTAAAACTTGATAGAACATTTTTGTTTTTTTTTTTTGAAAACTCTATAAAAGAAAGAAATAAACAGAACTTTTTTATGACTTCTCTTGATATATGTTTTGCGTATGTACGAACATTTAAATAAGTACAATGATTTCGTGTAATTTAAATTTTCAACGTTTTTTTTTTTTTATTTTTCATTCAGTTGGTTGAATAACATACATTTTGTAATGTTGTGTACAATAATGGTGCGTTCCCTTTGAATTTGATTAGTTCTATTTTACATCATTTGAGACAGCATTTTATACTTTTGAAAGGTACTTGCTGAGGTGGGTACCCCTTCACAAGTAAACACAATGCGAATATATATGTATATAGAACGGTGTAGGTACGATATAGGCTTCTTGTGTATTAACATTAATGTGTTAGGCATGTTTAAATGTGCTTTTTCTTGGGTTTTTCTTTTTTTGTTTTCCTATTTTTTTTTTTTTTTTTTTTTGTTTGTACGCTTTTTTTTTATTATTGTTATGTACCATTACCTATTGTGAAATTGTGATGTAAGCCTACACAAAATGTGAAAATAAAGGTTACGTTAACAAAACACAGTTTCATTGAAAGTCTATTATATATTTGAAAAATAAATTTTATTGAATGCAAAATTAGTAGAATTAATATTTTCAGAATCGGGAATCCATTAGGGTGGACAGAATGTTTTTTTTTTTCATATATTTTACCATTATTTTAGCTTTTTTTTGTTAGATTTAGGTATTTGGTCGCTTGATTAACGTGTAGGTAGGTATCCAAATCACAAGATTCAACCTTGAGAAATTTGTTATCCGTTACATTTTTTTTCTAATCTTTAAGCTTTTTCTTAACTACATGGATTTTCTTAAAACTCGAAATTTATTTTTTAGTTTGAAAAGAATTGAAAGTTAGCATTTTAATACCAGATAATTGAGAAAGCACTCTAGCATATCTTAGTAAAGTAAAACACGCGGCGGATGGGTGCTTTATACTAAAATTACTCCCAATGCGAATTCGGGGTAGAACCTCCTTCAAAAAAATTTACAGATGTTTTTTTTTTTTAAATATCTCCTACAATAGACTTTATACCAATTGTTACACGCATCGATTCGTGTAAAGCAATAATTGTGTTGAAAAAAAAAAAAAACTCTTTAAATTTAAGAAGAATAAGGCTACGCGCGGTTTTCATTTCCATTTTTCCAAACAAAGATAATTTAACATAAAACAAATATTATTAGAGGAACACGGAAGAATTTTCCACAAATATTAGTTGATTTAAACTAAATTGAAGGTTCATCATTTTAGTTTGTGCCCTAAGAAGGAAACATATCATCTTAATAAAGGCCATTTTAGTAGCCTTCTAGAGTCTTTGGCTAATGATGATCACGAGATCATCATCGCAAACGGTCTTTGTGTCCATTTTGCGACCATCGCCCTGTGTACATCTCAATGAGAACAACTTCTGAGCGGCATCTCAATCATAGACCAACATATTTTTTACGGGATAGGCCTGTTGACAATCGGCTTTATAACACAAAATTGTGTGTCACTCCCATAAATATTACAATCCAATCAATATCTACAATTTAATGAAACAATTTTTCATTGTTCAAAGATTAAATATTGCCCTAAAAATAAATATATACATTCACAGTATTTACCTCGGTATTTACCGTGTAAAATAAAACAATTGTTTGTTTCGCAAGTACAAAATAACAAACAAAAAGCAAAAATAGAAAAGAAAAGAAAATGTGTATAACTCGTTTTTGTATTTTCATTCAATTGTATATCGATAACGATTCTGTAATTAATTTGCAATAAAGGTATAATTGGCTATTCTTACCATCTTTTATATTATATAGAAATTTGTTGTTCTGGCTAAAATGTTGTCGTATGAAAGGATAATTTGCTATAAAAATAAAATAGAAACGAACAGAACATAATTTATGCAATGGTTGTGTTATTATTTCGTATTCGCTCTACTTTCATTGTCCAAAAAACTTATTTGTACTATTTTTATTTTTATTTTTGACGTGGACTGGACATAGATATGGCCAACCTTTTTGTGTCCATGCAGACCTCTGATAATAATTAATGGTAAAATATTTTTAATAATTATTCCGCTAATCCGTGTATAACTGTGACCACATAAATGGAATAACTACAGTATGATAACGACACTCGACAGTGATGATATCCTAAGTTTCAGGAAATGCATTATGCGCTCCTGATTTGGGTTGTTGATATCACTGTAGTTATCAAATTCATTCGGCTCTAGGAAATAATACCCGATGAAATTTATAAGCAAATCGTTTCTGTGATTTTTTGAAGAAGCCAAAAAGCTATTCTGAGTTGGCAAAGATCTTATATAAGCAATAAAATCCTTTCTGTAATTTTTTCATCGGGCATTATTTCAATGTCATAAATTTCATCGGGTGTTATTTCCCTCAAACGGGCGTTTTTTCCGGTCGCCATTCATACATGTGGTCAAGGATATACAGATGGTTGAGAAAATTGTACTAAAAAAGAAAGTATGTAATCCGTATTTCACTGGTGTTTAGATTCAGGTATGGTTAACCATAGTCAATCTAATATTTGTTAGGTTAGTGGAATAATTATAATAAAAATATTTTTCAAGTATTGAACATTTTGATATAATTTTATATAATTATATTGAAAATGGAAATCAAACTTTTATTTTGTTTTATACTAGATAATGCATTCATTAAAATAGTTTCATCGCTGAACTCGAAATATAACAAAAAATATTTTTAATTAAAAATAAATTAAAAATCTGTTAAGAAGAAGATGAAGAACCCTAAATATCTTTTTGTCTATTTTTTTCCTTGGAATTTTATTTAGTTTTGCAGTGCAAACATTTTCTTAATTAAGTAAAGAATTTTCGTTCTATTTCGTAAATAAAATATCAAGTATTTAATTAAGTAAAAAATATAAATTTCTTCATATTTCATATGAAAAATATGGATTCAAAATCTTAATAAACTATTTAATTATTTAATTAATGGTTGGTAGAAATTCACTCCAATCTCTGTGCAATTTATGATAACTATTGACCAAAATGATATTCATCAAAATGTTATCAAAGAAACTGCTCAGTAACTTTTCAACTCTGGTTCTTAACAACTTTAAAATGGAAACTAAATTGGAATTATGTGATAATTAATTTTCTAATGTTGAAGTTATCTTTTGTCATTTATTAATTCATTAAAATCTTCATATCAATTTACATTTTAAAAATTATTTCTTCAAAAGAAATTTCAGACAGACGCGCGCGGTTGGAGTGGCATAAATAAATATCAATAAAAACAACATTTAAAAGTAATAAAATTATATCCAAATGTTTATATATTTAAAATGTATGAAAATGGTTCTTTCTTCATGGGTTTTATTTGTCTACATGTCTGTAAAGTTCATAATATGTCAATTTATATTTGACACAATATATGTTTCGATTGAACCATAAATACTTAGGTACCTACTTAGTAAGTAAAAGTAATAAAAAGAAATGTATATTTCGTTTCATTCTAAAATCAGTAAGTTAAGTAAATATATATTTTACATATATACAGGTAGAGCTGTGTCACATTTCTTTATGGTGGTAACAAAATATATATGAAACGTTTTTAGATATCATTTATTTATTCACCGTTTTCAAGTTATATATATTTCGTAAAATATCAGAAATTTGAATGTGGTTTGTTTGGTGAAATAAGAAAATATATACTTATGAATGGATGGATACATTTCAAATAAATACGATGAACTTTTAGTAAATATGTATATAAAACCACTTATAATTGCTGTTGCTTTGATGGTAAAGCAACAGCTAAGTTGTCTGTTAAATAAGTTACAATGTCTCTGTAGAAAGCAAAAACACACACATTTTGTTTGATATAATATATTTTTTTGAAATATTTATTGTGAATTCTATTTATCTATTATTTATTTTGTTTTGTGTTTTGTTTTGTTTTGTTTTCTTTGTTTTTCACTTACATTTTATATTTGTCTTGTTATCTAAAACAGACAACTCTCGCCTGCATATATGGAATAAACAATTTCTTTTTCTGTTTTCTAAATTGTTCAATTGAAAGAATTTTCTTTTTTTTTTAGCTACAAAAAAGTTTATTTTCTTTTTGTTTCTGACGGTTTCGGTTGGTTTATTCTTTATTTAGATCTTTATACCAAAAAAAAAAAAGAAGCTAAAAAAGAAAAAAAAACATTTTTTGAAGAAAAGTTTCAAGTTTAACTTGACGTTATAAATGAATATTAAACTTGAATCCATATTTTTCATATGAAATATGAAGAAATTTATATACCTCTATATATTTTTTTATATTTCAATTGAATTTATAAAAAGTTATAAAACTTAAAATACAGAATCCGACCTACTTAATAATTTCAATAAACTTTATTCTCTTTTCGGAGATGAAATTTTTTTTTTTTTTTTTGATATTTACAAATGGGTGACAACATTCACTCTGCATGCCGGAAACTTTTGTAAGATTACATTTAAATCAACTAGCTCTCCTTCTGCCGAAATAATACAAAAAATATTTAAATTATGTATTCTAAAAATAACGTATTTTTACTAAACTAATATCGTAAAGGTTTTAAAATCGGAAGGCCTGCGGCAACAAGGTCTTGTTGAAAGTTGTTAGCGAATTTTCTTAAGGAAAATACAATTTCGTTCCATTGGGCTGAAATATATTTCTGTGGAATTTATTTTTGCTAAAGCAAAAGAGAAAAAAAAATAGACTCTGTTTTTAAAAAATATCCAAATGAAATGAATCTGAACGTTTTTACACATAATAGCGCTATTTATAAAAAAAAAAAAACTCTTTCAATGTACATGATATTTCAGTTAAAACTCCTTAAAAGTATTTATCTTTGAAAAATAATAAATACAATTAAGACATACGTATATAAAAGTTATATAAGCCCATGAGCCAATTAAAATAATGTTTTTAAAATGGTCTCTGTAGGTCTTATAAAAATATTCGTGACATTTTATTCCATTATTTTTAAATTTATATCATTTACTTTTGACGGCTTTGTGTTTGAGTGAAGGGAATTCATAAATAAGCATTAAGACTCTCACAAAACGTTTATCTATATACCAAATGAGCTTATTGAATCAAATATTAGAAAAAGTGAATAGATTTTTGTACTGATATTAGTTTTTTTATTTTAATATATTAAGGCGGATGAATAGTAAAAATGCTGAATGATGACCATCTATTGAAACATATTTCTGGGAAATCCGTGAACTTAAAATATATTTTGAAAGTTTGAACCTTTTTATACGCCGTAGTTGTTTTTTATGTATTACTTATAGGTTCGATTGTTTTGTTCTTTTTTATTTGTTGTCTTTCCTTCCATAATCTCA
>JAABKK020019528.1:0-19056 GCA_011634745.2 Catotricha subobsoleta | reverse complement strand
ATATGAATAACGCTGCATTGGGCTCAGTAGCGTAGCTAATGGAATAATAGTATAAGTACTTGAAGGGTTATATTTAATATATTATTGGCTGGTAAGCAAAAATCTGCTTGGCCGTGTAAATAAAATATTTTGTTGACATGCACACCAAAATAAAATTCAAAAGTTTTACATTTTACATATATTTTCTGTACTAATTTGAATTAGTTGTTCAAAAATATTTTTTTTTTAGTATAAATATTTGAAACTATTTAAAAGATTTATCGTGTTTATTTATTTGGTATTGAAATTAAAATATAATTAGAATTCGAACATTAAGGGTTCCATTTTATGATTACAATAAAAAAGAACTTAGATACATTTTGAAATACAATTGATAGAACACATCATAATACCTATATTTTAAAGTGATCATCAAGCTGATAATAAATGGCGATCAACAATAAAATTAGATGAAGAAAAAAAAAATTTGACCTCATATTTTGTTTCACTAATATGCTAATAATAATTAAACTGCTAATTTTACGAGGATTACATAGTAGCAAATAATTTTTTTTGTTGGGAAATTTAATCTATTAACGTGAAATTGTCAAATAGTAAAAGAAAAAACAGCTTGAAATATAACTAACTACATACCTATTAATGTTTTTGTTTGACATTACACCAAATTGAAATCGTTTCTATGAAATCCTTTGTCATCTATGTACCTATGTTGCATACGTCACTGCTACGTTAAACCGATTTTCGGTGATGATTGGTTTGATTTGATGTAGTGTGGATGGGTTTTTCTTATATTTTTCTCAGATTTTTTTTCTATATATTATTTAAATAAATTTCAACGTTTAAATTGTGAGCAGCACAGAAACTCTAATAAATCAAGTGCGCATGTTTAAAATCGGGTCTTGATTGTATGAAAGAAGACGGAAAAAAAATATGAAGAAGAAGCAAAAAAAAATATTATATTATAAGAAGCGGCGCATATTCATACCTGTTGGTTTCATAGTTGGCTTTTATAATATTTATATTATTATATACCTACTTGCGGCAATACGAAAATGAGAAAAGAATAACTCTGTTGGTGGCGGAACACAATCAGGTTTTTATTATTATTATATTATTCTCTGTTCAATATCGTTGTATATCACCACACGGTTTTTGGATAATATTTATTAACTGTTCTTCTGCCCGTTAACGATTTTTAATTTTAGGCTAAGCGCGCGCGCGCGATATGTTTTTATGGTGAAGACACATTTGTATTGTAAATAGACGATGGGATTTAAATACTTCTTCTTGCTTACTTTCTTACTTTATTTTATTTTATTTTTTTATATATGAACCTGATTAAGAAAATAATTGTATTTTTTATGTTTTGGAAATAATACTTTATATTTCATTTTATTTTCAGTCATCATACACGAACAACGCAGTGGGAAGATCCGAGAAAACAATTGGCACAACAATCATTGGCACAACATCAAAGTGCAGAATCATTACTTGTTAGATCCCAGCAACAACAGCAACAACAACAACAGCAACAACAACAGCAGCAACAGCAATCAATACAGAGTGGTATGCATACAATTTCACACTATGAGTTTGAACTTTGATAGAAGAAAAACTAAGGAAATTTTTAATTCAAAAATTATCTTAACATACGGCAAGGAAAATAACTATTTAAATCTCGATGTCAAAAAAAAAATAAAATGTTTAAAATTCAGCACTTCAATCGAACGGGCAACAAAATAAAGAAATATGATTTTTTTTTTTACATTATCACGATTTTCGTAATTCTTTACGAAATGTGAAAATCAGCCAATCCCATCCCCAAAAATTCAGTATTCGTAAGTACGTTTTTGTACTCGTAAGTACTTTAATTATAATTTAAAACTAGAGAATTCTCAGTAAACAATAAATCTTTTTTTTTATTTTTAAATAAATCCTAATCTATTATAGAATTGCCTCAACAAATTTCTTATGAACAGTGAAATTTCCTTTCGCCTGAAAATTATCGTATAATCAGCCATTTAAAATAATAAAAATAAAAATAATGCTGTTGCAATAAATTACGACTATACTGATAATATTAATAATGTCTGTTACTGTCATTAGTCGCACAGTCTCAAATTACTCTATTGGAAAATAAACAATTATAAGATACTTAGAATAAATATAAATTGTCTGAGAGCTCAAAATAAAATAGTTCTATCGTACTACTATGACCATCATACAATTTTACTTACTGATATGTCATTATTAATAACATTAGCAGACTATATTCATATGAGCTCTTATAAGACTTTTAATAGTTTTATCATTCATAAATGTGTCGATAGTTAAATATGCGCCTTAAAATTTAATGCATAAAATTAAATTATATATAGAAAAACCGAAAATGTGGCAAGTACACATTTAGTTTTATTTACTATTTGGTACAGAGACAAAACATTTTTTTTCTTTTTAGTATAAAGCAGCTGAATCCAAACCATATGTGAGACAATTTGCAGAATTTTTTTTACTACTACGACAGTAGTCTAAATATTAAAAATATAAAACTGGCGGTCATCTTATGATAATATATGTTTATTGTTCCTTTTGATATTTGATTATATTTTGGTGCTTGTGCAATAGGGTGGAGTGAATTTAGCTTTCTTTTTTTTTTAGAATACCAAGGAAAGTTGAGAAATGGGTTTAAATGAACGAATTTTTTTTTTCAGAATTTTAAGTTAAAACGACTTGAGTTTTTGTATGAAAACGAGAGAAAAAATGAATAGGAAATTGCACACGTCTACTAAAACATTGAAAACTCTACCGCCAATCGATCAATTTGAATATGTTTTCATATACATGAATCTTAGAAGTCATCTTTAATAAATTAATTACTGTTCAACACTAAAATTTGTTTACTTCCAAAAATGCACTATTTGACCATATTGATATTTACCCTATTGTGCAACGATTTGTTTAGCCATAATCATTAATAATAATTGTAATTTACTTTAGGTTGTAAATAAATTGTTACGTTAATCAATTATTATTTTCAAATATTATTTCAATCATGACCAGACTTCATATATCATCCCAAAAAAATGTTTAATAGAGTAAATATAAATATGTTCTTAGTTTGAGGTTCCTGTCAACAGTTGTTTATATTTTATATATAAATAATAATTTAGCCTACACTGACTTGACTATTCAAGAATTAGATCTATTCCAATTAGTTTTTTTTTTTTTTGGTGAAATTCTTACAAAACAGCTTACTATGATGCAATTTTTAAACAATTGATAAATTTTTATACGATCTTAAACAACATTGGCTTACGCAATAGTTATCAATCGCTATTCATAAGAAAACACATCACTTCTTAGAAATTAGTTTAATTTCAATTATTACGTTTGCAACTAGAATTTACATCGCCGTAGTGTATTGGAAAGAATTAGAAAATTTCTTAATAACCCAGAAGTGGAAGCATTTATAATATATAATATTGGAAATTGCATTTCAAGAAGCAAACAAAAAATGCATTTTGGTCAACCAATAAAATTAAATAAATAAATATACAATGTTAATACTCATCCTCGGTAATACAAATATGTAGTCACAAATATATTAGTCTAATATTAAAATTAGATTTCAATATTCATTATCACATATATTGCGTGATCTGATAATATGAAGAAAAAAAAAAGAAAGAAAGTTGTAAACAAACTGAAATAATTATAGCATTAAATAATCGCATATTTCTATATTTAAAATAAATACCTATACAAAAAAAAAAATTATTTATAAGAAGAGAACAAAAAATCTTTAGAAAATTGGACTTGTTTAGCATGCGTAGTGATACTACATACAGAAAATTAAATAGTAACAAGCATGCGCCTAGACTGCTACCACAAAAAAAAAAACAATTATTACCCATAATCTATTATATACTGAATATAATTAATGTAAAAGAACAGATAACAAATTTAATTGATTTAATGTTTACATTTTATTATTTTGTAAAAATTATCTTAATTTTTAAATTGAGTAGTATTGGTATCAAAGTCCATTAAAATTAAAAGATTTCGATTGAACTTTGACACACACACAATAATAATATTTATTTCATATCAAACATTTAGATTTCTCCTTAAAATATTATAATATTTTTCGTTTTGTTTTTTTTTTTTTTTTTTTATTATTATTATTTTTCAGATGCAAAATTAATTTGTAATTTATTTTTAAATTATGATGAAAAGTAACGTAAATGAATCATTCGTTTACTGTCTGCTAATATAATGTAAATATGTATTAATTGTTATTTTTTTTTTGTTCTTATATTAATACAGGGTCGGTCGATGAGCTTTCACGAATTGATAATGTAATCACAAATAAGTAAAAGGATAGGAATTTGAAATTATGAAATTTTATTGCATAAAAAATTAAATAAAGAAAGTGTAAGAACCAGCAATTAAGATCTAAATTGCCCAAAAATAATATATATGTAATATTCATATATATATTTTGAAAGAAATATCAATTTGTATATACTCGTACAACAATAGATTTAAAAACTAGATGCAAATATGTAAAATATTTGGGCAATAGTCTTTATTTTTTAATTAAATTTTGGAAGTTTTAAAATTGATCTGAACAACTTCACATTATTTAATTAGAAATGTAATTAATCTCTATAGAGACTTACTTGAAAATCAGATATGTCTGAATCAAATATATGAAACATGCAAAACCCTCTCTGTAAATAAAGTAGAATCAAGCGCGATATATTTGAGTTAAACAATAATGATGATAACGTGCTGTTTAAGAGGAGCAATACAAATATTATTTCTATAAACACTTTGAACTTGACGTGTTCACTGACTGATGTACTGATTTTACGGCTCCAGTTATATTTTGTTTTCATTGTTTATATAATTATGAAGATTAATATTTATGATTTTTTTTTTGTGTTAATTATTTAATTGTCGGAGTTAAAAGATAATAAAAACTTTTTAATTAAATGTTTTGATTTCAATTTCTTCATATTTTTTTTTTTGTTTATTTTGTTTACAGTAAATCCTGTCACAAAAACAACAAATAATCCAATTGGTCAATTAGGTGCATTGCCAGAGGGTTGGGAGCAAGCTGTTACCAGTGCCGGTGAAACATACTTTATTAACCACATTAACCGTACTACTTCTTGGTTTGACCCAAGAATACGTACGTATTATAAAAATAAGAATGCATTTTTTTGTTTGTTCTTATTTTTTTTTCTGACTTTTAAATTAAATTTAATTAATTGTTACTGCTATCATCATTTTCCATTCTTTCTTAAGATGATTAATATTTATTGCAGGAATACTTTTTTATTAAATGATTAGTTCGAAATTAAAAATAATTAATTATTAAATTTTAGTTTTAGCTTTCAATTTTTTTCTGTATTGAACAAAATCAACTAGCGTGATCCGTTTGAGATTAATTCAATGATCGTAAAAATGCTTAAAATTCTTTTTTAATTTCACCTTTTCCTTGCATTTTTGACATACAAAAACTCATTAACATTTTGATTATTATTCCGTTGGAAGCACAAAAAACTTATAATTTTCTTTTTCTCCTAATATCCAAAAATAGCTGAACAATTTCAAAGGGCCAATCCACTAACTGCACCAAGAATCGAAATGAATGTGGGCCTTGGAAATACATCTTACATAAGTATACATAAGCTAAAACGAGAAGTTGATTCCTATAAGCAACGGCAACAGGAAATACAGTTATTCAATCAAGTATAGCTATTATATAATTTTACAACATTTATTTTCGATTTTTTATTTTATTCATACAATTTAATTGAAATGTTATAGGACTTATTAGCGCGTCAAAGTCAACAAACAATGGGCTTACAAATGGATCCATTTCTATCTGGAACAGATCATACACGTCAAGAATCTGGTGACAGCGGTCTAAGTTTATCATCAAATAATTATTCAATGCCACATACACCAGATTTCTTAACTAATATAGACGATAGTATGGATTGCATTAGTGGTGTGTACTAATTGATTTTGTGAATTTTGTTTTTTCTTCGTTCGCTTATTTAAACTTATTTTTTAATTCACAGAGAGCGGAACTATGGAATCAATTAGCGCTAATTTGGAAAGTACAGATGATTTAGTACCATCGTTACAACAGGTAAGAATGTTATATATATATATATATATATATAACAAAAAAAACGTGCATGGAATTTAATACCTAATAATATAGCAGAATTGCATTATCTGATTGTAACCAAAAACAATTAATACTCGTCGATCTCCGCTTACATCGGATTCAATCAATGATTTTTATGGCTGAATAATTTTCGTGATAGCTGAGTAAAAATAGTTTTAAATCATATTCCATTTTAATAACAATTTCTTTTGTAGTTTTAATTTTCGAGAAAATAAGTTGTCTCACTTTACAGATTCATTCACTCAATTCAAAAATAAAATTAATTATTTTTTTTTATCTATTTTTCAGTTAAGCGATGGCTTTAGCAGTGATTTATTGGATGACGTTCACAATTTAATAGATACACAGTCTGCAAAACCATTAACATGGATATAAATAACCACAAATACAAACAATAATAACAGTTCAATGATAATAATTAAATGAAGAAAAAAATAATAATAAAAAATATATATTACAATAAATATTAGATTAAATATCGAAACAATGAAATAAAATATAAAATGTTGCGTAAATTTGAATTCAAATTTACACTATTTAAAAAGAAAAAAAAGAGGAACAAAACAACACCGTCGTGCATTACGATTAATGAGTGCCTTATTTGTTTTATGTAAAATAATTAAAAGAAAAATCATTATCGGATGGAAAGAGAAGTGCCTTCTAATATGCCGCCACGATTTTAAGAAGATAAATAGAATTATTAACACAACATATCAAAATGTAATAATAAGAAATTAATACTTGTTATTTGCAAATATATAATATGTAATTCTTTTCTTGTCTTTTCTATTACTAAAAACATGATTCAAGGAAGTTGCATGGAAAATAAGTTCAATGACCTTAAGAAAAAGCATATTCCATTATTTGTTTTATGTTTATTTTGCAATCATAGACTTTTAAGTTTTTATATATTTTTATTTTGTTTATCTTCAACCAAAATAAGCAACAAATGTCTTCTATTTCTGTTTTCTTCTTCTATTTGTTTACAAAATAAAGATTAAATGTATTAGATTATTGTCAGATTATTATTATTAATATTTTTTTTTTTATTTCATTCATTGAGATGATTTAATTTTTTTTTTTCATTTTAATGCCTTTTTTATGCTTGCCTGCACGCAGAAAATATTGACGTTATCATAATAATTCAGTTATGTATGTTTAAAAATTTATAAGATTTCGTAAATTTACGTAAATTATTAAGCTTTCGGACACCTGCAATGGACTTTTCATGAAACGTTTCAAAATTCATCATTTCATTAAGAACTTATATCCCTCGCTTGCATCGAAAATGTAATCGTTTGATAATTTTGTTAAATTTAAAATGTCCAACTTGAACATGAAGTTGTTAAAGACTCGCATTTATATCAAATTTGTATTTAGTTGGAAATATTAAGCACAGAAAATCGTAAAAAAAAAAACATTTTAATAAAAATCTGACAATTTAAAATTTACTAAAAGTCTTTAGTAATTTTTTTTTATATTATTAAATGCTAATTTTAGTTTTTAAAGAAAAAAAAAAAAAATTATCATTATTATTTTTTAAACATAAAATCCTTAAGTGCCTTTATTATTTTTATTATAAAAATATAAATAAATATTATTATTATTATTATTATTATTATTATTGTATGTTAGATTACATATAAGAGAAAATAATAACAACAATAATTTTAGTTTTTAAATTTTACAATTTAAACAAAATGAAAAAAATATTTGAATAGAATTTTAATTTAGTTTATGGCAGAGAAAAGTATCCAAGATGAAATTATTTGCATGAAGGGGTTTATAATAAAACGTGCATCCCCAAAATAAAGATTATTTAACGAACCGTAATCGTAATAATAAAAAATAAAAAAATGTTAAATTAAATTAAAACGTATTACGTGGCTACAAAATATTCTATGTTTTCGATACAAAATATTTGGCTTAATGCCTGCCAAATGTATTTTCTTAATTTTATCGGCAATTTAATCGTCGCATTGCATACAAAATAAAATATTTTTGCTAGTTTTAGATTTTTAGTTAAAAATAATAATAATTAAGTTCTGGAAAATACTTAAATTTTTATATCTTAGTTTGCTATAACAAAGTATTAATAAGAAACAAAAATAAAGTTAAATCATTTGGAACAATTTGAACATTAGATTCATATCGTTTTTTTTTTTTTTTTTTACTTTACTTTACTTTACTTAATTTTGTCTTTAATTAGTGCTTTTATTAAATATCGAAATTATTATTATTAAATTTAAATATAGGAAATAGGGCATTGATTTTTTTTTTTTAATTAGCATAATCGTCATTATGGTCGTCAAAAACATTCAGAAGTACACATTTTTTTTTTTTTTAATAGTAGCATTTTTCATAACTGAGAAAAAACGATTAATTATTTATAAATATTCAAAAGAAATGAAAATAAAGGAAGTAAAAACAAATTAATAATTCAAAATCGGATAAACGTTTTAAGCATCGAGCGATTTTCAACAAAATTTATTCACAAAATTTTCGAATTAAACAATAATTGTATTTGAACATAGTTTGTTTAAAATTCATTTCAATTTTTTCTTCATTTTGTTTATTTTAACGTAAAATCAATTTTGCATTAGAAATTATTGTTGTTGATTTATTTAATTTTAGAATAATAAAAAAAAGAACAAAAAATTCTGCTCAAATTATTAATGTAATTCAAAATGTATCTGAATGCCGTCCAAATATATAAAATAAAAGCAAACAAATATTTACAAAAAAAAAAAATAAATAAATAAAATAAAATAAAATATATGAATAAAAATAGAATAAAAAAAAAGTTAGAGAAAAATTTACACAATATAAATTTCAATTAAAAGCAATGTGAATGAACACTTAATGTAAAAATTTGGTATAAAAATAATTTTTTATAAATTTGAATTGGTCTGGAATATGATTTGTGAATTAAACTTACCAATTAAATGGAAATAAAATCGTGCTTAAAAGTTCTGGATTTTGTCAAAATTTATTATGAAAATGGAGTCAGATTTTTCACTTTTCTGCACTTGTTTCTTTAACCCATGAAATAAGTTATCAATTGCTTTGAATCTATATTCATTAACAATTTACAATAGCATTCACTAATCATATTTCCCACGTACCTAATTGATATTGCTCAACAAAAAAATTTAATAAATCATTTATCAAAAAATACAAATTAAAATAAAAAAAATTAAAAAAAAAAATCGAGAAATCAAAATGTAATAAATATTTTATGAGATCATCAACCGAAGCAATATTTGTGATAATTTATTATGTTTTATCATTGAAATTTTATATAATGAAAATATTAGATTTTCAAGAAAATAAAATAAAGCGAATACACTCAACTATATTACACACTTTCTATAAACAATACACTTAATCGTTTACAAAATGCGATCTTAATTTAACATCAAAATAACATGCATTTGAAATCTATTAAAAAGAAAATAATAACAAAAGTTTTTCTATATCATATTAACTTGAAAAAAATAAAACGAAAATTTTGAAGACTGACTTTAAATAGCGATTCGATAGAAATTAAAGATAAAAACTTTTTATTTGGTAACATGTCATAAGGGGAGCTACAGGTCAAATATTTATTTATTTATTCCTGTATATTGATAAATTTTTCTTGTGAAAATCAAATGGAAGAAGCTTTTAGAAGTCCTTAGAAAAATCATTCAAGATGATTTAGAGTTTCCTTCTATAAAAGTCAATATTTCTAATTAATTTTATATTCATGTCTATCAGATCAGAGTACAAGAGTAAAGATGTTCATAAGCTATTGCTGAGCTTGGTGTTTAAATAACCTAGTGACATGTAACAAAAAAAAAACTTCATTCGCTACTTAATTTAATTTGAAAAATTTTCACAAGTAAAACTTATTGATATAAGCAGAATTATATTTATAAATTATTGACAATCGAAATTATTTAACAAACGAATGTTCTCACTTTTTTATCCTTCCTCAGTTCTTTTCCCTTTTTCCTTATCTAATACTCTATTTCCTCATTTGCATGTCAATGAAATAAAAAGAAAACAAAAAAATATAAAAATATTGCACACAAATCTCTATATAAAGAAATAGAAATAAACGTCGTAGAGATTTGTTGTTTTGCATATTATTAAATCATAAAAAAAAAGTTAAAAAAAATAAAATAAAAAAAAAAATTATTAACAATTACCAAAATTTGGAAACAAATTTTTAATGGTAAATTAAATATATTTTTCAATTATTTTTAATGTAACAACAAACAAAACCACGACAAAATGATGTATAAAAAGCAATTGTATTACATCATTGTATTTATATCGGCATTATTGCCACAACTGCCAATCTTTTTTGACATGACCTTTAATAAAGTTATAAACACATAATTTTATACCAACATCAATATAAAATTGCGTATTGATTATCATACATGAAATCGAAATCGATCAAAACTATTTTCTTGCTCCATATGTACTTATAGTTAAAATGTAACTTCAATGATTCTTTTGAAGACTTAATGATTTCGATAAAATATTTAATTCGCCTTTCTTTCAAAATAGCACTTTCCGGTTTAATCAATCGAATCAAGTAACAATGATAATTTCTACATACAATATTTTATAGTAATGTATTTGATAATATGCTGATTATGTGAACAAAATGATAATAAAAACTACAGTCAATAAGATTATGTAGTTACTCTAAATTAAACTATGATAATAAAATTGCAGTAAAAAAAAAATATATCAACGATATAAATAAAAATGATCACCCCTATGTTAATTTATAGACTATATAAATTAAATTTAAATCTATCATTTTGTTTCGTTCAATTTTTTTTTTTTTTTTTATAAAACAAATTTATATTTATTTATACTCTGCAAATTGTAAGAAATAAAAAATAAAAAAAAAAAATTAAATATACTTAATTAATTAGTTTATAATTTTCTTTTCCTTTTTTTTATATTCAATTCATTTAATTATAACATATCAAATTCATTAATAAATTAATTAATTATGAAATTTATTTTTTATTATAATTAATTAGTTTAGAAAACAAAAGCAAACATTAAAATATGACTTTCGACAGCCATCAATTTGAAATACAGTTCGGTTAGTCAACACAATGTGCACTGTGCAGCTATACGATATAAAAAAAAAGATATATTAAAATAAAAGTATACTTATACTAAAATAAAAAAGCAAAAAAAATGAAATTTAAGATTACACAATTCAACTATCATACTCTAATATTTATATTCAATAGTATTACTAAATATTCTGTATTGTTTAGCAAATTTTTGTTGTTTTTTTTTTTTTTTTGTTTTAATTATTCATAAAATATTAGATATATTTTACAAACAGTTTCACTTCAACGTTTCGGTATAATTAATTGAATTTATATGCGGTTTACCAAAATCAATCAACTGCATAAGCTTTAAATGAAGGTTTCGAGTAGTTCGTGTAAAATAGGCAATGTCTCAGGTGGAAAATCTGTGAAAAATGGAAATTTACAAAATACAAATCATTTTACATTATTTGTGATAATTTTTAATCACAAGACACAGGATGAAATATTATTTTGTACTATTTTGCATCTTTTTTGTTTTTTTATTTTTACTTTTTTTTTGATAACTAGTCTTGAAAATGACTTGGTTCGGATTTCTAGTAAAACGTGATTTTCAGCCCATCGTTGAATTTAATTACAACAAAAAAAAACACAAAAATGTTTGATTATAATCTGCCTGTTCCGATTAAAAACTTAGAAATGCTTATCATCTTAAATTTTAAAAAGAGTCAAGTGACTGTTAATATGCAGGAATTACTTATCTTTCCTCATTTTTCTTTAATCATTTTTTTTTTTCGTTTATTCGTATTTTTTTTTTATCCATATTTCTTACTTACACTTTTTTATTATAGGTACTAATTATATATATATTCATGAAATATTATTATAAATCTAAAGAGCAATAATTATACGAAAAAAAAAAACTTCAACAATAAAATACTTTAATTAATAATTATCTATGCAATACTTATTACCTATAACTATTATTATATATCATTTTAATATCAAATTTAATTTGTAATTATTATTATTATACACGTTATCGATTTATAAATATAATAATAATAATTATTAATTAGAAAATAAAATTTATTTACTTCTATATTCAAATTTATATTAGTTTTAGTTATTATTATCTATTATTAATAAATTTAGATTTAAAATAACTATATCTATAATTATATAATTTAAAGCTTAAAAATAAAAAGAAGTTTAAATGAAATTAAAAATAAAACGATAAAAAAAAAATTGTATCATATTAATAATTCAAATAAAAATAAAATTGAAACATTTTTGTCTATTGTCTTTTTAAATAAACATAAATTTGATTAATAAAACTATTTAAATCTTCTAAATGTTTTCTTTACCAACATTTCCTTTTGACCAATTTAATATTTTAAAAAACTGAAATGCATAATTTAAAATAAAATTTTAATCAAAAAGTAATAGTACATATTTACCATACTTATGATGCATTAGCCTTAATTCTGTTATTGAAATATTGTTAATAATTATTAATACTCTAAAAAGATAATTTAGCAGCAATAGCTTTAACACTTTACTAATACACAAATATTCTAATTTGAATCGTCAAGGATGATTTTATTTCATGTGAATGAAGCATTTAGCCATTACAAAAAAAAAAAAAAAAAATTATTAGGATTGAGAAAGATAATTTCTTGAACAATTTTAATTTTTTTTTTCGTCAAATTAAATTTGCGTACACTTTTTTAACACACAAAAATAAAAATTGTTCTTGAATTTAGATTAGTCCACTTTCATTAATCTAGAACAACCGTGGTTTAAGCTTGCTTTAACTTACGATCTAAAAGTGGCACTGTAACAGAGACGCAGCTACAAATGTTACTTCAAAGAAATGGAACTATGTAGTAATAATTTAAGTAACAATTACGTTCCTGTCCCTTTAAACATTACTTTAAACTAATTTCTACTACAACATAATATTTTTGGTTCGAATTATATAGCAGGCATCTTGTCAAAGTTTTGAAACACTTATTTATCAAGATTTGTCACTTTGGTGCTAGCTGGGTGAGCTTAATATAAAATCCCAACGTTGGCCAGTTAATTACCTCATTCAAATTATCCTTATTGTTATTAGTATTGGTATTATGTTTTGGCTGATATATTCTAAATGAAAGGCCGTACAGAAAAACCATCCAAGACAGACTCCCACTAATTTTTGAAGACGAAACTATCTCTACCTCAATAATCTCAATCCCACATTCCGTTCAGAAGTTATTAACTGCGAACTAATACCAATACTCTTGAAAATGATGATAATTTGAACGAGGTAAATGTTAACCTCAGTTTCCTTATAAAATTTGAAAGATCACCTAATTCAATTAGAATTTTTTTTTAATTGGTTTTATTTATTTTCAGATTTATTATATCTATATGTAGTGAATTGTTGTTGTCTGTACCAAATATTAACATTTTCAAGTTTATCTCTATGGCACGGATTTAATTTGGTCTAATAAACCTGGTATAATAATATACAGACTATAAATCTATTCTTAATTACGTTACTTTATATTTGTGGTTGTGGGTATTATGTTTTTTTTTTTTTGATTGTATAGAAATGAAAGCCATACAGAGTCAAATAAATTTATTCGAATTAATCAAATAGTAACTTTTCGTAAGCAAGGGTGTCCGGGGAGATAATCGGTTCTTTCATAACCTATAAGTATTCTTAGAAATACCCGAAATTTATTTCGAACAATACCACAAGCCACCATTATTTTTTTGAATATTGATCTACAATATTAGCGTATCTGTTTTAACAGAATTATATAATTAAAAATTAACTTATTAGCGCATTATCTAACTTGTGCGCTGTATTTTAATTGTGTTTGTTCTATTGTTTTTTTTTTTTTAAATTCTGTGTCTGCATATAGTGTGAAAGTGACAAAAGAAGTTGTAATTACTTTTTGGATAATCAAAAAACTTTGAATTGCTGTCTCAAGAGAAATATTTGAAACGAGGCACGTGTAAGGAACTCATTTGATTTGTGTTAATAAAATCATAATTATTTTTTTTAATTACTAACTTAAAACATTATCATTATTATTTTTTTGTGCAAGTATTATTTTATAATTAATAAAGAAATAAAATTATGTTTCGACCATTTGAATTAACTTGTCTCATAAATAAGCAATTTTTGAATCCAGAATATGCTCGTAGCCAAAATGCAATATATCCTGCACGTCGGAGTGCTCATCGCATTGTTGTGAATGATTCAGATTTATTTTTATTTGGTGGTAAGAATATATATTTTTTTAAATACGTTCAAGATTCGTGATGTCTCTGCGCATTTATAAAAATTGCTAAATTTACAGGTTTTAATCCTGATATAGAGCATGAGGGTGTAAATCCAATCAAATATTTATTTCAAGAAGTTTGGAAATACAATTTATCTTTAAAACGGTGGTCTATGGTATTTAAACCTAATACTGTTAGTGATTGCCGTATGCCTATGGCTCTGGCATCCAGTACAGCTGTATTGAAAGGAGATGACACAATCGTGGTATGTCATGAGCAGTTGCAAATAAAATAAGCGCGATTGAATATTTTTTGATTGATTTGTATAGATTTATGGTGGAAGCGGATATCCATTTGGAAATACTAATTCAAATAAATGCTATATTATTAAACCTTATGCCATACCTAATGAAGTTTATTGCTTAGAAACTAGCGGAGATGAGCCAATTGCACAATATGGACAAGCAACTATACTTTGTGGCGACTATTTGTATGTTATTGGTGGAACTACTGGATTTGATTTTTCATGTGATGTTCATAGGTAATGATTTTTTTAAAGTTAAATATTACTAATTAGATTATTATTAAAATATAACTAACGAAGCAAGAATTCATTTATTTTCTTAATGTCAAATCTTTTAATTTTTATATAAATATTAATAGATTAAATCTTGTAACCAAAGTATGGGAGGCTGTGTATATATCCCGAGGAGATAATGTATATGATCCAAAAGGTCGTTATCGACATGAAATTGTATATGATAATTATAATCACATATTTATGTTCGGTGGCGGTACAGATAGAGTAGCCTATGAGATGTCTATTTTACATGCATTCGATATAAAAGATAAGCGATGGCGTCAAGTGCAAACAAAGCCAGATCCATATGTTACTGGACGTGGGTTTCCAGGACCAAGAATGTGTCATTCATTAGTTCAACATAATACCAATTATGGAATTGAAGTTGTTATAACAGGAGGTAGCTGTGGAGATCAGATAGCTTACAAAGATATTTGGAAAATAAATTTACGATCATTTCAATGGAGATTACTCAAAACATCATTACCATATCCGATTTATTTTCATGATGCAGCAGTTGGCGAAAATGGAATAATGTACGTATTTGGTGGTGCCAAATTGGATATAATGAATGTTCCAAATGGTAGATCGAATTATATCTATAAAATGTGGTTGAAAATACCAAAATTAAGTGAAATTTGTTGGGAAATTCTTCTTGAAAAAGATCCATTAATTCCAACTTTACAGAAAAAACAATTATTGAAAATGGGAATTCCACCAAAATTTATCGAACGTGCACATCGAGGAGGTGGAATATTTAAGAATGGTATTTTACAGCTGAATAAATAGAAAACTTATGATTGAAAACTTAAAAACGGAAAATATATATAGTTTCAATTTTCGTCCTTTAGAATATAAATTCACATTTGAACAAATAATTGTGATCGTTTCGTTTTAACTATTGACAAATTTTAATGTAAGAAAAATAATTATTTTTTGTAAATAATAGGTAAATGTAAGTTTAAAAAAAAACAGTTTATACCATACTACGCAATATATACATACTCCTATATTACTTATATAGTATATACATTATACATATTTGTTTATATTTTAATCGTGTTTTTATTTTTAAGTAATTCAAATTTTCTTATTAAAAATTCCAATTTCTCCTAATACTAGTTTATTTTAGACATGTTATATTAATAAGTTTAAACATCGTCTTATGGATTTGAAGTAATTAAGCTTGTCGCGGTGATAAAAATAAAAAGATGCTGTATGAAAAACGTTAAAATGAAAAATTATTTGAGGTTAATTGATGAAGTTGAGGTTATGTGTTATTTTATTTCTCTCATTTTGACATTTGAACAATATAAATTTTGGAGCACCTTTATAGTTTTAACACAAACTTATCCTCAACTCAAAATCTCAATTAATAAAAATAAAAAATAAATATTTCTATTTTGTTTCAAACACATATTCTGCTAGTGAAAAATAGTTTTTATGATCATTTCTTTCAATGAAATGTGCAATTGAACTGTGTAAGGCCCTTATCTCACAAGTCACATTAGTTTATCATATACTGAATTATAAAACTAACAATTATAAACTGAATGAAAATTGACATAAAGTCGGTTTTTTTAGCAATTTTAGGTTATAAATATTGCAGTAGATAAGTTCGTCACTTCATAATTCCATTTTATATTTCGCTCACACATAAGTATGTGATATATCTATATATTTCTCACATTTTAAAAATATTGTAGATTAAGTTTATAATTCAGTCTATTGTGACAAGAGCCTAATACACAAAAAAAAAAGAAAATAATGTTTTTATTTCGACGTCTCTCAGACAGAATCATTTCATTGCGCATTTAAATGTCATCGCAATAAGCCTCTAAGTTTTCTATTATTTCATCCTTTATTTTTCATCTAATTATTATTTTAATTTTAATTCGCTCTATTTATTACATGCATAGAGAATGGTAATAAACAAGCATTTTTGTTGGGTCCCACGATGCAAAAACAAAATAGTGCAAAAAAAAAATCTGCGTCTTTTGGTATATTATATTGACCATCCAAATCCATCCACAATCCACATGCATCGGAGAAAAAAAAAAATTCCAAATCAATACTTGATTTTTTTCGAAACTTTCCAAATTACTCAAAAATGAAGTAAAAATGGTAAAAAGATTATAACGATATTAATTTGTTAGTGGAAACGAAGTATAAGAATTAAGTGCTATATGAAAAATAAATATACTTTCGCAGTGCAAACGTGGTTTAAATATATTCAACCATAAATTGCAACTATTTTAAAGTCATTCTCGTGACATACTTTCTGTCAACAAATTGTTAAAAAATTTGATAATTTTTGTTAAGTAAAACGGCTTTATGTTTCGTAAATAGTGAGTAAAAGAAATGTGTTTTCATATATAATAAAAATGTATAAAATTATTGACGGATCTCCAATTTCTAGAAAACATTTAAAAATGGATTTTAAAAAAAATATATTTTCTTCTTCTTCTTTTTAAAATGGTGAGAGGACACGGTTATCATATTTTATAGTTGCAGTTTTATTCAATTACTTGTGTTATGATTATGATTGATTCACAATTCTCTGACACATTTTTTCTTGATTTCATTTTCCGGTGTTTTGAAACCACTCGCCAGCTGATAGTTTAGTTAAATTTATTATTTTAAAATCAGAATGAGAAACTATTATGAATTTTTCTTAAAATTTTCAATAAAAGAGACGACTGTTAACGAAACTATTAGCTCACGACATTCTGTCAAGTGTCATTAATCCTTTATGTGGTTATAAAATTATACTTACATACATATATACAATATATATACAGTTGAACCATCCAGTCCAGACAAATGTTTATTTGTTGTAACGTTTTATCTAGCGTTGTTATTAAGGCGGCTATTACACATTATCTTAACTATACAGGCTGATTTTTATACGCTTAATCAAAGATATTTCATGAACTATTTATTGGTCAGATCATTTTGGTGTCAAAGAAATATTGCTAGTCTTGAGTAGACTAACAATTTAGCTGATGAAAATTTTAATCAATTTCTTTTAGTTTATCAGATAAGCGTGATTCCTTAAGATTTTAATGTTGTTGTTTTTTTGCTTGCAGTGAATTAAAAAAACTTTCTGAAGAAAGTTTAGCTCGTTCGCCTGAAGAAGTATTTGATATTATCTTCAAATTGGGTGAAGGAAGCTATGGCTCGGTATTCAAGGCTTTACATAAAGAAAGTGGCGTGGTAAGTAATTTATCTAATTGACGGTAAACATTACATACCAGAAGATCCTACTTGGAACTTGGCAACAAGCAATTATTTACCTACGCTAAATTATCTTTTTCTTAGGTGGTGGCCATCAAATTAGTACCAGTTGAATCTGATTTACATGAAATTATTAAAGAAATTTCCATTATGCAGCAATGCGATTCACCGTATGTTGTTCGATATTATGGAAGTTATTTCAAACAATGTGACTTATGGGTAAGTTTTGCTTCGAATTGTAAAAACTTTGTATGTAGTTGAAATGAGCAATTGATAAAAAAATTAGTAGAAAAAAAGATTGTTATGTATTACGAATTGATGTTTGATTTTTCTCATTTTTCGGCAAACATTAGACACAGATTTTTAACTTTATATGTACAGACGTTGACATAAATTAAGAGAATGATAAGATAAGCTCTTCACACGTTAGATGCATGCATTTTATTCTCTTAATTTTGTGCATCGTCTGTAACATTATAATTAAATATCATCTTGGTGATATCAGATATTTAAAAAAAAATTAAAAATCTCATGATTTATTTTATTTTATTTCAGATCTGTATGGAATATTGTGGTGCTGGCAGTGTGTCAGACATAATGCGACTACGAAAGAAAACTTTATCAGAAGATGAAATTGCTACAATTTTAAGTGATACATTAAAAGGCCTTGAATATTTACACAG
>JAABKK020019517.1:0-12377 GCA_011634745.2 Catotricha subobsoleta | reverse complement strand
AATTTACCGTGTAAGCTTAAGAGCTTCATCTTTCATTTATTTTTTTATTTATAATATGTATATTTTTGCGATTGAGGTTTATAATAATAAAAAAAAAGATATATGTAAACAAAAGCACCTCTACACTTCAGCCCAGCCGTACATTTAGTTCTATTATTTTATTGAATATAATATCTGCTATGCTCGGCAAAAGTAACAAGCTTTGTTTTTGCACATTTTATTAATCCAATATAATAATAAAATTGGTATCATTGTCTATGCCATGATATTATATTCAACATAGAAAACGTTTCATGTTAAATAAACGGAACGAATAATATTTTCAACAAAAATAAAGTGTTTATTATTATTGTATTTGCAAGGAGTAAAAGTGGAGGGATCAATTTTACCTAAATCGGTGTGTTTAGGATTTTCTATATTTCACTAACATTTATCAAAATTGTATATACACGCAGAGATAAATACAGGGTGTTATTAAAACTACCTACCACTTATTATTTTTTTTAATATAATAAATACGATATAAACGTATATGGAAATTTTTTAATGATCTATTGGGTATTGGCAATGGTTTTTAAAAAAACGCGCAGTGTATATAAGGAGATCGTCATTATTTATTTTTCTGGCCTATAAAAACTTATTTTTTAAACATAATTTTTAAAATTTATGAATTGCTACGCTTTGTGTAGAAAATCTATGATAAAAAATATACGAATTTTGGACCATTTCAAAAATATAGTTCTATCTTATTCATGGATCCTCTACAATTTTCCCATAAGTCCTAGGATACGATTCGCATCTACATTTTATAGGCAAAGAAATGTGCTGAATATAGTATTAACTAAAACACCCTGTATACTTGAAAAGCGCTACTTATTCAATTATCTATATTAACTTAAATGATTTATAAAATTTAATATTTATGTTTAAATTTAAATAAAGATTTTTCTTATATTGTTTTTATAGCTAATTGACCAAAAATTTGTCGCACTAAATGATACCACCCTTTGTTAAATTCCAGATGTTTTTACAGTATAAATTAAATAAGGTAAATTAGTTAATGGATGGTTAAATTTAAATTGATTACTTTGATATGCTAATGGGTGAGGTGGATCTACAAATGTTTACATATTTATTTCATAGGCGGTATGTTTATTAAGAAGTCACCAATGCACATTAACATCAAACACATTAAATGTTAAGAGACCGAATTTTAAAACACTTTATCGCAACAAAATAATTTAAATTTCATTTAAAAAAAACACACACACACAAAAATTCAAACAGTTATAACAAAATACTGACTTGACTTTCTTATCATCGTAACCCAAATGTCTGTGCATATTGTACACATGCTGCATATATATTACCATCATAAACAAAATATTTCATTTAAAGTATTATGTACGATTTAACAATTTTGATCAAACAAAGAAAAATATATATTTTAAACAGCGGAAACCGCGGAAAAAATCTACTACAAAAGAAAGAAAATCAAAAAAAAAAAAAAAACAAGTAAAAATAAAATAAAAAAGATTGATATCGTCTCGAATTGAACAATGGGTTGATCACACTCGCAAACATATGTGTATGTATATATGTGTGTTTTGCATTGCTTAATGACCCATGCATCGACACAATTTCTATATTATATTCATTTTACAAACAAATCTAAGTACATGACATTTACCAATGCCAAACTATTTTTCTAGAAATGTATTGCACATAAAACTTAACAAATTACCCAAAGCACCAAATTTCTGCATACACATAAAATTGTCTAAGTTGAAAAATGCAGTGCAATTTTAAGATTAATGTTATTTTATTCGAGCTGGAAATCTCATATTTATAAATTTTTCCTTTACTTATAAATGTTATGCTTAAAGTTTGTAAGTATAGCGTTTTTTTTTTTTTTGTATAAAGAAAAATGTCTTTCTTCCTATTCGTATAAAAAAGCAAAAAAAAAAAAGAAGAAAAAAAGATTCAATTTCCTTTTTTTTGGTTCGCGAAATGAACATTATTGTGTGACTCTATATACGAATAATGTGAATTTATCAGAATATTATATCCCCTTTGTTAAGGTCTGCTTAATTTTTGCTTGATTTTATTCTTTCCATTTTTAAAGAATACACCATCAATGATAGTGTATGACTTCCCTTTACCATTTTTCCTGGATTGATCTGTTTTTTTTTAGATTTTCTATTTTTTTTTTTTTTTAAATAAAAATGTGATTTATGCCCTTCATTTCATATACTCGTATGAATTATGATAAAAAAAAAATCTAAGTAAAGAAAAAAAGGACTATACATGTGATTGCGATATGTGAATCAAATGTTTAGTGTAGCTTGAATAGACTATTAATAGATGTGTAAGTACGTACATTTTATTCGATTCACAATCATTTTCAATATTATCTATTTTGTGCTAAAAAAAAATGACAGACGACAAAATCAATCGTGCGAAAAAGAAACGATTTGTCTAAATTAGTAAAAATGAGATTTTTTTTTTTTTGTATTTTGTGTCGATATACTTTAATGTTTTATTTTATTTTGCACAACAACAAAAAGAAAAAAAACTAATACTAATAAATACCACAAGCATAATGATTTTATTTTATAATCCAAATCACTTAAAATGTGGAAATGAAATGCATGTGCTGTTTAAAACAACTTCTACGTGATCTTTTATATATCAAAATACAAATTCATCTCGTTTTTGTTTTAATAAAAAGAATTTAAGTTTATAAATTTAATAATAAACATTAAATGTCACTGTATATAAACAAAACATATATATATTCTTTACGAATACCACTTAAGTCATAAATGGCATCAATGCACTTTTTCATGGTCATGGTAATTGAAACGCATGACAAATTACATGAAAAAGGTAGTGACAAAATTTATGAATATATAATCAATTTTATATTTAAAATAACAAAATATGATTGGTTTTGATTATATAAAAATCGTAAGAAAAATATTTATGTAAAAAACTTGTAGTACTGATCAGAGAAATATTAATATTTGTATACCTAGTAATATTGGGATGGTTTAACTAAATGAAATTCGAACAAAAATTCATTACTGTACTTTATAATACATATTTCATCATCTTTACATATATAATCTGTATATTATATACCAGAAAGAGAGTTTTTTTGAAAATTGTTATAGTTCAGAAATTGTTTTCAAAATGATTAATAAAAAAAATACATATAAGGCATAAACCAAGGTTCGAAAAGTTCATATAAGAAAAAGTACAAAAGTACGAACTGCGTTGTTTCGTACTTTTTTTATATGAACTTTTCAAAATCTTCGAAAGTACGCACAAAAAGTAAGTACACACAACCTTGTTTTACCGCTAAAATGTTTAAAAGAGAGTGTGAAATAATTTATATGAATTATTTTCAAATTGTTGCATGTTTGTTGGGACTACTTTAACTATATTGCATTTAAATTTTGTCATTGACGAACCATAAATAAAATTTGAAATAAATTAATGATCAGCTTTCATTCATTTTATTTCCATTCACAAAGTATATCAGAAACTTCTCCTGAACACTTCATTATTAATTACAATTTAAGCAATTTTGTTTTGTTTTTCTAATTGACAAGTGAAAATTTTGCTCACAGTTTAAATCATAAACTTTTTGTCATTCACCATTCTCCATCTTTCATACTAAAATTATTTATGCAGTTTCTTTTAACATTATACGCTATCCATAATAAAGGATGCTGAACGTGTTCATCACAGTAATCGGTTCATATATCATTTTCATTTAAATATAAAATCCTGTCATCAGCAACATTTCTGAAGAATGTGCATACAAAAAACCATTTTCATTAATTTTTATTCAAAAAAATTCACACATGTGAATAAAATAGCAAAATATGTAAAGAAGTGATGAATTGTGAAAAAAACAAAATTTAAGAACAAATCCCAAATAAAGATAAAATAAATTTCTAAATATTTTATTGTTTTTATAATGATGAGAAACATCATTTATTTCATCCACATTGACGTTGAATATTTTAACAAAATGTAAATATTAAACCACATATTTTATATCGTAATAGCGAGTAAGTACATCAGAGTCAGATTTTATGCTAAATAACATTAAAACCATATACTTGTCTACTAGGTTAACTATATAAAATAGCTAAATGGATTGTTTGAAAGTGAAGGATTACATTATCCTTGTTCTTGCATTTACCACCATACACTATTACAACTTCTGGACATGCAAAATATATTACTTTATTTATTTTTTGTTTTTCTTTTTTATACTCCGAACAAACAAAAATTTACATGTTAAAACCATCAACAATGTTCAAACCTAACATAAGTGTAACGCATACATCAACATGATATACTTCATTCATCCCTCATTATCATCATCATCAACATCATTAAAATCATCAAAAAAGTAACCTGAAAATCCATAAGATATTCTTTGTGTGCTATATTATTCGACGACTCTGTTGAATTTTCCTATTGTATTTACGGAGCACATTCACTATGATTGTACCGAATACCCAAACCTATACACATTTAAAATGGAAATGGTTTGTTGTATATCCCGAATACTTATCATAATTACACTAAACAATGGAAGAAAGTGATTTTCTCTTGAATGTTTATTGTCTAGTATATATGAAAAACACTTTATCGCCATGGCTATTGTTGTCCAGTAAAAAAAAATCACCACATTGGTTGCACTAGCTGCTCTTAACTCTTATACCATCTTCTATTCAAATCTATTCAATGCTTGGTTTTTTGATGAGTGTGCTGTAAACATTGCATTGAAGTTTTTTGAATCAACTACTTTTTCACTTTATTTTTGCTTTTCTTCCCTTTTTTTGTTGTGTATTTTTAAGTAGATATATGGCATATGGAATAGCTGTGCATATAATATATATGCACAACCATTCCATATGAAAATGATCAACTTACTGTCTCATCGAATCTCTGAAATCTGATTCTCTAAAATTATGATTGTTTTTCTAATTTATTCGAAATAATGGTAAAAAAAAGGTAAACATCCTCTAAACCGATGCAATAATTAGAAGTTGTTTATTCTTAGTGCATGGAATATTTTTCAAATTCATCAAATGATTCATTATATATTATTAGTATATTATATGCTAGTTTATTCTTGTTCTTTAGCAAATAAAGCGGAACTCCCTGACGTACTCGAGAATTTTTAGTGGTATTCACATTACGAGTAACGTAAATTTGTAGGTAAGCTACGGTATTCTTAATGTGGCCGCCGCTTATAACTCTTGATCCCTTTAGGTACAGTTTCAATGTAACATTTTTTCAAGCAAATCATAATTTTTATTCTTTTTTTCTGAAAAAGTATGCAAATAAAATCTAAATTGCCATGTAAATATAAATTTAATAATCATCTAAAAATATAGTTGAAATTTTTTTATTTGAAAATAATAATACAAAACTTGAAAGAGCTGGCTGTGGAAAATTGATCGTTTTTATTTGGAATGCTGTTATATAAGAAAGGGATAAGTTAGAAATAAAAAAACTAATGTGAATGCGGTTGTAAATTTAGACAATTGAACATTTTTTTTTTAATATAAAAAATAACAAAAATATTAACAAAATCAAAAAAACAAAATATTTTTATTTCCTTTTTTGTGCAGAATGTATTAAAAAAGAAAATTACACAAAAAAAAATCATTCTAGAGGTAATCATAAATTTAACATAGAAATTAAATGCATTTTTTTTTTATTATCCGTAAAAAAATATGGAAATCATATCTTATTTTATGGTCATCATAACATTATAACCTATAAACGCAAACCATTTATATCTTAAATAAATATATGAAACAATTTAATAACATCTTTTTTATATGTTTTCGAAAGAAGACGAAAAAAAAAACATCGTAAAAATAATTGAATGCAAAACCAATATGTACAACGAAAGCATATTATAATAGTGCAGGAATACAGCGCGAACATTGAACATTCACAAATTTTATAGATAAATAGTAAACCCCGTGATAGACAGCCAAGTGTAAGTACTATTGAGGGGGTAAAGGAAAAATAATTTTCGTGATACTGATATGAAAAATAGAAATAAATAAAAACCAGTTTTTATGATAAAATGATCTATAAATATTGTGTGTGTTTGTGCGGTAATATTTTATCTTTAAATATAATAAAAAGCTTTTTGTTTAATGACAAAAAAAATAATAAAATAAATAAATAAAAAAATTATACATTAAGTGGATGAAGGTACTTAAGAATTTTGGTTATTGTATGGGCGATTTTTTTTTTAATTTTTCCTAAACTTTATTGTTTTCTACACGAGTTTTAAACATTTTCGATTGTTTTTCTTTGAGTATATAATCTCGTACTAAATATTGATTGGCTAATGGTAATGATCGTATGAGTGCTGCTAAATATCGATCATATTTTGGCACAGCAATGATAAGTTCATTTCGTAAAATACCATCAACAGCAACTTCAGCCACTTCTTCAGCTGTTATTG
Organism: Catotricha subobsoleta; assembly: GCA_011634745.2. NCBI lineage: Eukaryota > Metazoa > Arthropoda > Insecta > Diptera > Cecidomyiidae > Catotricha > Catotricha subobsoleta. Next base: position 5,863 of record JAABKK020019517.1, on the reverse strand, counting down.
CTGGAAATCTGTTTGAAATCGATTTTATTGATACATATTTCTTTCAATTTCAAAAAATAAAATAAATATTATAATAATATTAACCTTAAGTTAAGAGCATCCATTAAATCTTTTCGTGTTGATACAAAATATGGATGGACAGATGTAAAATTAATGCAATCACCATATCCTTCTTGTCGCAATTCTTCAGATAATGCTTCAATATAACCCTGCATAGCGAATTTAGTGGATGAATAAATTATAGCACCAGGCATAGGATGTAATGCGGACATTGAAGACATTCCAATAATATGGCCACGACGTCGAGTCATCATTCCCGGTAAAAAGGTTCTGACCGTCTTAAATATTGAATTAAAAAATTAATTTACTTGTTTTTTTTTTTTACAATAATATAAGGCAAAAAACGTACATAGAAGTTTGCGGTGAGATTAACTTGAACAATTCGATCAACTTCTTTTTCAGTTCCTTCTCTCAACGAGAGTAGTGGCATAAGTCCTGCATTATTGACAAGAATATCAACGGGACCTAAATCACTTTCAATTTGTTTACGCAGTTCATTAAGTGCTTTGTAATCAGAAACATCTATCTGTTTTTAAATTGATTAATTGATTATATTATTTATTTTAATATTAAACAGATTAATTGACTATTTATTATTTTTGCAAAACATTATACAGACGTTTCAAAATATTCTGATACTGAAATGCATGAGAGCGAGCGGAACAAAACATATATATAAGCTTGATGTGCGAAGAGCTTTTCAGGATCAGAATATTTTGAAATATCTGTACATATACATACGTAGAAAGAGTAATAAATGTTTCTTATTCTTTCTACGTATACATATATTGAACCTAAGTATAGAGAACAAGTTGAGTTTGTATTATCTTTTGTCTTTGATTGTTTACAGTCCATATTAAAAAGTATGCATCTTAACCTCAACCGAAATTCTTTATCTAAAGAAGTTTTCTCTGATAGAAAATACAAAAAAGAGAAAACTATAATCGAAACTTACACAATAAGCTGTAGCATTTACTTTCATCATTTTTAACTCTTCCACAGTTTTAACAGCAGCCGCATATTCAATATCAGCTATTGCAATATCGCATCCTTCTTTAGCTAATTGCAATGCTATACTTTTTCCAATTCCATTTCCACCTCCTGTCACCTAGGTGCAAAAACACTATTTTCAATGTAAAATATAATCACATAATTACAGTAAGTTTGATATTAATATTAATTATTCTTTAAAACTCTCAAATTTTCAATACCACAAAAAAAAAAAAACAAAAATATTTTACACTCTCATAAAGTAATAATTAATAGAAAATATTATCTAACCAATGCCACTTGCCCGACAATACTTTTTTTTGGTGGGCTCACAAATAAGAAAATAAACGAAGTTATCCAATTTGGAATACTAATCACCAAAACTTTTAGTACATCAAAAGTTACATTTAGCACAAGTACGATTATCTCACTGATTGTTAATTTAACTAAAGGTGGTGCAGCCTCATAAGGAACCTTGCCAGCATCAAATACATTTTCCATTTTTAAGTCAGAAAATGTTTTCTACTTTATCCCGTGCTTGCTGAATATCAACTAAAATGTAAGTTTTGAAATATACTTATAATTAATCATATTATTTGCAAATACTTTATTAGCAATACAAAATCATAAGTGGGCACCATACATAACCATCATTGAAATATTGATGACCTTCATTCTTTTGTGAATTAGGTTCCAATAACAATTCTACAATTTTTGACACTTCTATTTATTTATTTAAACAATATCTATTCATCTTTGAACTGAGGTACAGAATACAGATTAATCTATTAATTACGTTTATTTGCTATACAAAATACTTTTTTTATAATGTAATATTTTTTTGCATTTGACTTTTGTTAAATAAACAGGAGAAAAAAAAGTTTAAGAACTGTGCTTATTAAGTATATTTTTTTACTTTTACGGTAGCATTACAAAAGAAATAAAAAACTATTACGTCACGAAATCATCTATACCAGGCGTAGTGACGTCAGGCGTATAAAATTCGTTAAAAGAAGATATGAAATTTTTTAAGATGTTATACGAAAAAAGTACTTCATTTTAATCATGAATTCAAGATCATTAAAATATTGTTTATTTTACAAATTTCCTATTAACTATTAGTTTTTGTTTATTTTTGAATTTAAATAAAATACTGTCTATTTGAATACACATTACACAATACACATGTTGCTTTAATCGTTAATAAGTACATCTGAATTACACTTCATTGATTGTTTATTTTATTATTTTAGATACTGAAACGTACGTAATTTTAGAAAGGGTTTGATTCACTGGTACTCACTTATTGCAATAAGAATAAGTTATCTATCTTTATTGGTTTGTTATCAGAAAGGAAGAGATATAAATTCACTTATTGTTATTCTAATAAGGGAGTAAATGTATTCCCTGTTATCATTTGTTAAATCTTGATCTCTCTGTATCTCTTTTACAGCTAGGTTGGATTACCGAAAAAAATCACTGTAGATTTTTCCAGGGAATAGGAACTTTCGTTTTTGCGTTCCGGTTCCAGTTCCAACTCCGACCTGTCAAGAAAATATTGTTCCCGTTCCGTTTCAAGCTCCAGTAAAAATTGATAAAGAAAACTCGTTCCGGAACGTAATTTTGGCCTAAATTGCACGTATATTTTGGTTCCATCGAAAGTTCTATTTATAAAAATAGCGTTCCGGAACGTATATTGGTTCCGGTTCCCGTTCCAGTTCTTATTCCCTGAATTTTTCTTCATTGCGAGAGTTCTATTAATCAATGGTAACACGTTCTTAATGTTAAATTTTACCAGGGATAAGGAAGGCACTTATTACATTTTACCGCTCTGCCAGCTGGATCATATAATGTATTCAATAATACATAAATACATAAATTAATTTTAATTCCTTCAATCTTGTCATACATTTCGTTTAGTGATTAATAATTGAACAGAAATTTTAGCATACATGTATTAGGTACTTATAGGTTATAGCACACATAAATAAACATCAGACTGTTTATAGTGCATAAAAATGATCATTAAACAAAATAAATGAAATGAAATATTTTTAATAAATACTTACATCAATCGGCTTTTTTTGTGATTGAAAATAATAATAAGAATCTTTCATTTGATTAGAGAATTACTAATTGAAATTGAAATGAACCTAATTGATCTAAATAAATCAAAGTCAAGAGATATGCCAAATTATTTTCATTATAGCACAAACTAAATACTTATTAATGAATATTGATTTTTTTTTTTTTTAAATAAAAACAAACTATTAGTTTGGTAATAACATATGAGCTACTACACGTACTCTTGAACTTGTACTTACATGTAATTGCATTTAATTGAAAATAAACCAACAAAAATGGTAAAAACTGAGAAATCAAGCTACCAATGGATTGGTAAACGACTTCATTTTTATTAAAAAAAACACACGTGGTCGGAAAAAAGAGCAATACCATCGAAAAAAAAATTGGATTCCAAGACAAAAAAAAATCTGCGTCTTTTAGTATATCGACCACCAAAATCCTGAGATCTAGAAGAAACAAATAAGGGGCTGTACCGCCGAAAAAAAAAGCAGGCAACTTTTCTCCAAATTCCAAGTAGTCAAAAAAAAAATGAAGTGAAATCGAAATCGAAAATGCTACAAAAAAAAAACTAACACAATAAGTAACTACATATAATGATTTATTATTTTTCACAATAGCCAAAAAAACGAAAAAAAAAACTGAATTTAAAAACGATGAGCGAGAATAATTATTAGATGTTTAATGTAGGTAATGATTTTTACTATTGTCTGATCAAACAATAACAAATCGACGAACTTCAATTACAAAGAAAAATTATTCCGTTTATATATATTGAACCTTCAAGAAATAATAAAAGACTTTTTACTAGATATTGAAGCTAAACAAAAGCCATGTTATTATTGGTAATGACATGGAATTTATTAGAAACACCATTGTAATGGATCAAGGTTGGTCTGCTTGCGCAATTTTCATATCCAAACTCAATATTTTTGTTTATTTTCAACGAGAATAATTTGTATTCGGACAGGGCAACGTAAAAAAATCAATTATTAGAATTGCAATAAATGAAAATTGAACAACTATTGAAATTTTCTTTTCTTTACTGTTAGATATTGCTGTAATGTACTTATTCTACAAATATGGTTTGATGCTACGGACACACTACATAGTAAGATAAACCGGATTAACGAATGTGGCTTAAGCGAAATTTATTTTTGAGTATTTGATATCAATGAATGTAAAGGTTTTAATAAGGCTTGACTAAAAAAAATAAATGAAAAAAAAGAGAACCTAACATTAACACTCATATGGTCATTAGACCGCCCAGCCGAATTTTTTTTATTTACGATTTCTGCATGGGCCTTAGGTGGATATTTTTTTTCATGCAATTCAAAGCATTTTCGCAAAAGAAACCATGCGTCGAAAATGTGACCCTGATTTTCCCAAGCCACTTGAAGTTCCAAAGTCGGCCAAAATTGATGGTATCTGATGTTCACATACATAAAATTTTCAAAAACTTTTAAATTAACATCATTGACCAGAGTGTTCTGAATTTTTTATTTGGAATACGGTACGTCTGATATAGAAGACGATTTCGCGTGGACATGAATATACGTGAATACATGAACATATTCACAAAATGAACCAATCAGCGCTTTCGTTTTGTGAATATATTCATGTATTCACGTATATTCATGTCCGTGCGAACTCGTCTAGAATTTAATAAGCTCTCCATTAAAAAAAAAAAAATTGGGTTATTTGATTGATCGATTAATAACACAACACTGTGCCCAAGGCTGGGAACGCTAACGTTTTTTTTCAGCGGCGCTATCGCTAACGCTATACTCCAAATTTTAAGCGCGCTAGCGCTAACGCTAAAAGTATTTAATGTTAGCGCGCTTATTAGCGCATTATCCAATCAACCTATAAATTAAAACCTAGTTACCTTAGTAATACATACACATATTAATATAGCTAATCACATAAAGGTTTTTAATTCATTCATTTTCCTTTAAAAATTTCAAAAATTTCACATAAATTTAAAAATGTTCTAATAATAATCTCAGTTGCTGAAAAGTTTTTTATAATTGTATCTCACAAAATGTAATAGGTTAAACAAAATACTTAAATGAATAAATTGAATTGAATTGAATTAATATAGATAAATAATATTTAAGCTAAATTTCTTATTAAAATTAAATTTCTCATCGCTCACACATCCCCAGATTACATAAAATATCAAATATGTTAGTTAATGTATTGAATGGTTTCGTGTGAATTATTTATTACTATATTAGTAATAAAGTAATCTCACTAATACATATTTAAGAAAAATAAAGAAAATTGAAAAATATAGCGCGCTAATAGCGACGCTAATTTTCAAAAATTCATACTTTGAAATTTCAAAAAATTTAGCGCGCTAATAATTTCGCTACAAATATCGCGCTATTCCCAGCCTTGACTGTGCCATACATTTTTTCTCAAAGTAGCAGGCAACAGTTTCTAAATGTATTCGGGGTCACTTTAGATCATAACTTCAAAAGATAATAATAAATTACGTTTAATGTTTTCATTGTTTGACATTTTATAATTCAATCATTTTTGTCGTGCTTAATTTTATAAGTAGTGTTCTTTTTATATTTGTTTCTATATTACTCTTGTTCTTGATACGTAAAAATGTAAAATTGCTCTAGATACTGATCTGTAGTTAGCCCACCTCATATGGTAGAAAAATATGCGTTCTTTTTTAAATGCGTGCCATTGTACATTAGTACTCATTTAGAACGTC
>JAABKK020019506.1:4714-16079 GCA_011634745.2 Catotricha subobsoleta | reverse complement strand
ACAATTATTATTTTGACTAGGTAATAATTACCAGTCTTTTAGTAATAAATACAAAAAAACAAAAGATTCGAACATATCTATTAGCCTATCCGTGCGTGTACACTAACCCGCGGTAGAGCGAACTCTCAATTTAATTTATCTACCTAAAGAAAAACTAAAAATAACTTCGCATTCTATGTATAATTATTAAATTTATAAAATTTAATAAAAATTCAAAACATATACGAGATTATTATTTCTCATTCTATGAAAATCTTTTTCAACTTCAATGTTATGATCTTTTGCTTCATTTTTTTTTTAAATAATTTCAATTTATTTTTATTAAACTATTTATTACTTTTATTAACCGTTGGTAGTTAACTACTTTGAATTACAAAATGAAAAAAAAAAAAATAGATTTAGAACACAACCATTTTTTGAAAAATTATTATATTTTAATTGGATAGAACGGCAAACTTTACGAAAAAATCATTCAAATCAAAATATTATAATCGAAATGTTAACTGAATATATAGAAACAAAAAATATCACTAAACTAGTGAAATAAATCAATTCCAAGTTTCCAATTAAAGTTAAAGGAAATAAGAAATCAAGATACATTGAGAAAAAAAAAATGAAAAGATTCTGATAAAAAATATGCGTTATTAATATTAATTAAAATTAATTAACTCAGTTTGTTTTTATTAAATTAGTGTTACTAATTAATTTAAGAATGATTATTAACAAGTACGATACCTCTTTAACTACTAAAATAGAACAAAAATTAAACATTACTTTCTAAAGATCTTTAAATATATTAAGTATTTCATTTATGTTTATTTTTAAACACTTTTAAATAAATAAATTCAAGTCCTGTTAAATGGTAATTTTAAATTTATATATTTATGGAATTGCGTCATGTTAGCTACATAATAAAATAGGTGCAGGTCCTTTCTGGTACGGTTGTTTTAATAATATTTTGCTTTTTTCTCTTTATAATTATATAGTTTCGTCAAAATATATTGCAGAAAAAAAAATAATAATTCGTATTTTCGTAACAAACCCCTAACCATATCGCGCCATGTTGCGTTACGCTTAAAGATTTTTTAGAGGAAATGAAACAATTATTTAAATGTTAATGATCAAACATTGTAACGCACCAATATTTCCATATATTTCAAAAAAAAAATAAAAAAAATGGTAATTTCAATTTCACCCCTTGAACAAGAAATGAATTAATGAAAATTTTACAAAAAAAGAAAAACGATATTAAAAAAAAAAATTGAATTTTCAAACAAATTAACCACCTGCATTAAATTTAGTTAAGAAATAAAATAACAATAAAAATATATGACCAAAGCATAAAAAAAAGAATAAATATAAATGTATTAAAAACTAGCCAATTAAGCAACAATAAAAAATCGTATAATAATAAATCCTACTTAATAAAATTTCGCAAAAAAAAATTAAATAATATAAGCGAAAAATAAAATTATAATATTTTACGTAATTTTTTTATTTGACTAATATTTAATGAAAGATCATACATGAACATCTTACAAATTCTCACGGTCTGCTTGATGAGCATGGTTCAAATGCACTGACTCTCAGCATCTTTTAAGATTATTTTTGAGGCTTGCACTAATAATATTCAAATAAATACGAATGATCACGAAAAAATATTGTTTACGATGCGTATCACTAATACACCAATATCAATGTTGAAGGCAAAGATCACTAGAGCAAATACATTCAGATGCATTTTTTTTTTTTATTTCATTCTCATCTTACGTTTATTATGATGATTTTGTGCATCTGCATCATGTAAACAAAAAAAATAATATATATATATACCTATAAACGGATCGAATATACACCATCCTTTTCTGTTCAACAGAAGATAAAGTTTTATTCTTATGAAACACATGTACAACCAATACTTTTATATGTGTTCTCCTTCATAGACTCTACTATTCTTATAATACATTCTTATGAGATCTCATTTGGTTGCAGCTTGCATTTTTTTTTATCATATATTTTACTCAATAGAGATAGACCATCATCGTCTAGCAGAGCAAAAGACTTTAACTTTAACCATTGAATGCCATGCGCCTCACGTCTTTTATGGCACGCGCTTTACATGGTCACACGACAATACGACCCTCTTACGTTACATACATACAACTCTCTATATAGATTTGAACGAGAGGAGATCGATCGGTTCGCATTCGTTTTCTTGTATATTTTGTAAACTGTTCGCGATCATGTGTGTAGTAGGTACCTGTAATAATTGTGTAGTGTATTTTGTATCGAATAAAAGAATTGGAGAGGGGATCGTGTGTGCAGGTTTCATTCTGCAGAGTTTTGGTGGGGGTAACTACAAGAACCTTAAGCATAATATAACATAATATCATTACACACTTAATACAGGCAGCAGGTAGAAAGTACAAAATACAAGGGCTTAGGTCGAAGGGTTTCATTTCGGGAGTAGCTTCCGTCAAGTATACACACCGTATTTAAAAAAATTCAATTCGTTTCGACGACCAGATTATTTTTTCTTATATTTTTAAACTTTGATTTTAATTTTGTGTTACCAATATCTCGTTTTTCATCTTCTTTTTACTGTTGTGTTTCGTTCTCACGCAAAATTATTGTTGATCAGATCGAAACTAAAGAATATTTATAAAATAAACCAGTCGTTTATGGAACCTGTGCTAAGACAGTTGATCTGTTTTTAATGTTATTTATTCAGGTGTAGAAAATAAAAACATTCGATCGAGTTTTGTGCGGTATTTCTGAAAGAAAAAAAGAAAAGAAAATTTATAATAATAGATTAGCGAAATAAAAGAAAGTGCGATATTGAAAAATCAAATTAACAAAAAAGACTTCCAAATGGCCACGGCAGTTATGCGTAATATGACCATGGGTCAAAATTTACATGTGTTACAAAATAATTGTGTTATAGTGTCACCACCAGTTGCAACTACTCAAAATCCTGTCATCATGCATCATCATCACCATCATCATAATTCACATTCACATCCTCATCATCAACAGCAAGGCAAACGGCCAATAGCTCCTGCAACAGCTGAACATAACAGATCAAGTGTCATTGCTAATATGGATCAAAGTCGTGGTGCCATCAATAACAATTGTAATAAAAAACCAAAATTAAATTTCACACATATGCCTTATGGTGCTCAACCAGCATCCGTACAACGACGTAATGCACGTGAACGTAATCGCGTTAAGCAAGTGAATAATGGTTTTGCAAATTTACGACAACATATTCCATCTGAGGTGGTCACAACATTAACAAATGGTGGACGTGGTGCTAGCAAAAAATTAAGTAAAGTTGATACATTACGAATGGCTGTTGAATATATTCGGCGACTACAGGATGTATTAGATGATAATGAAAATGACACAGCTAGCAGTTCAAGTACAAGAAGTAGTCAAAATTCAACAGGCTCATATTATGCTACAAGTCCAATGCAATGTAATTCAGTGCCACCACCACCATGTTCAGAATCATCAGCATCCTCACCAACACCTTCTTATACATCAGAACATTCATCTGTTGGAAATACTTATGTTCCTGTTGCACCCACATATAAATATGAAGTCTATGATGCCTACAATCCAGAAGATGAAGAATTACTGGATTACATTTCATGGTGGCAACAACATGATAAAAATGATATCTAGCCACCTAATCGAATTGTTCCTCATCTCGTTTTTAAGGTAAATATTAATTCTATTTATTTATAACAAAACAGATTTTTTTTTATTGTTAGTTGTTATAAATTTACGGCGATTTTATAGAAATATAATTTTTTTATTATTTTCAATTCAATATTTAATTCTGGCCTTGAATTTTATATAAAAATTGAACAATAAAAAAAAATCTATGTACCTTCAGACCATAATCCAAAATCATAAAATATTATATAACAAAAGCCGAAACACACTTTATTTATTCCCTCATTTCTGTTCAATATTTCCCTAAAAAAAAAAAAAATGTTTTTCTTTTTCAGATGACAAAATAAATTATCTATTGTGCAACGACTTTTTAAAAAGCATATATTTTTTTATTTTTATTATGTCTCTGAACCCTGACTGATAATATTCTATGGGACGTACAGTTTTAGAAATTTTATTATATGTACTTTTGTTGTGTGTGTTCAATGACAACGAGCAACCTTACCTTTTCGAAATCACTGCTTCCATCCTAAATTTATAGTAGAACTTGTTTTTATTTCGATTTGATTTTCTTCTTCTTTTTTTTTTAATATATATAATATTTTGCATGTATGATGACGATCGCTATAGAGCGATCCAATGTAAAAGTAAAGTTTTTTTTTTCATCCCCTAAATTAAAAAATATAATATAAATATCTAGCGTTTTGTTCTATTTTGAACGAAATTGAAAATCTACCTGTAATAATAGTATATAATATTATACAGAACATTCAATTGAAAGATATTTTTTTCGTTTTTTTCTCGCCCTCCTGAGCTTCATACGGTTCCAACTTACATAGAGAACCGTGTATATGTAATATGCTATGAAACACAATTTCTATATGTACAAATAATATTTTGGTTCTCTTGTGCAGATAAATTTACATTTCTTTTATATGTTGTGTGTTATTTGTTTAGTACCTATCTACCTACAAACAATTTGCACAGTAGAGGAAGAAAATATATAGTCAATTCTTGCACATACACAAATTTTAATAGTAATAATAATATAAGTAATAAAAAAAAAATCTTTTGAATTTATTTATTGAATAGAAGAAGCTTATAAGTCGTCTGTAGACAAGCAAAAAACAACACAAAAAACCATAAGGAATAAAAATTTCATCTTCAAAATTAGAACTTGTCGCTTGTTGTATTTTGTATTTCCTAGTTTTTTTTTTATGCATTTTGTTTTTTCTCATAAAATATTTTTTTTTTATTTGACAATTTTTGTTTATTTTTTGTATTCCTTTGTCAAAACTCAAGACATACAGACAGTTTTTTCTTAATAGAATAATTTTTTTTTATTATTATTATAGTAATATTGAAGTACTCAAATTACTGAAAATCGATTTTTAAGAAATTCAAGTTTTTGTGCCATAAATGCTCTGGAAGTAATATCGTCCCTTTTAAATATTCGTAAATTTCTAGAAAAAATAACACCTATTTTCATACGAAGAAAAAACTGCCCTATCTCAATAGCAATATTATTAAAATGAATCCATCGGTGCACGATGAAAGTTGTTGTCTATCCACAATGAAAATGTATATATAATTTTATAATTTATATTATCGCATCAGTCCTACACACATGATCTTAAGATGTATGTTAACATTGGAGTTTTTTTTCTGTGTGATTTTTTTCTTTTTTTATGTTTTTTTTTTCTTGATTCCATCATCTTCATCATTATTGATCGTTTTTTTTTTTTGTTACATTATGTGTTCGGTTGTCTGACTGCCGCACTCTCTTTAAAATAAAAGGAATGAAAAGAAAAAAAAAATGAATAAAGAAAAAACTCACACACACTGCCAACGTATATGGGTATGAATAACATGTAACATTGCATTTATCATTCATTCACTTTATGCCCGGTAATTCGTAATATGCAATAATGTTATTCTTCATTCTTTAAGTTCATCAAGCACTGGCAAACACACAGACATTAATGAAACCAGATTTTAATTTAGTTGATATGTGCTGTTGTAAATTTGAAAGCATAAATAATGTTGATTTTATCATTTCAATTTTTATGAAAAATATCGAAATAATGAATTGACTTTGAAAATTTCCAAATAAATTTTTAGTTATTTGTAAACTGTAATTTTTAGTTAACATAGAATTTTTTTTTTACATAAACTAATAATTTTTTTTTTTTGGTTATTTCCAGATTTTTACAAAGAAAGAAAACAAAGAGAAAACATAACAAAGTACCGAAAATGAGGGTTGTTTTCAATAAAGTAGTCAAAGAGAAACTGCTTTCAACTATTCGGTTATTTTTTTTGATACCACCATAATGTACCATTCCCGAAATGTACGAAATTAACGACAACGCGAGAAAAACGAAAATATATAAAGAAAAAATATTTAAAAAAAAGAAATCTTTTAAATTTTGTTATCTAGTCATTCCATAAGAAAAATACCTCTGTAAATATTAGCCTATAGATTAAAATAAATTATTGTTAACAATTAATTTAATTATAATTACAATTATTTCTGCTCTATATTTCGTTATGTTTAAGAAAAGAAATTGCGACAAAATAAATTCCAGTGAGTGTTGCTTCATCCAATTTTTATTAAGTTTTTATTTATATATCTTTTTTAATTTTATAAATAAAAGTGATAGAACGTTGGCATGAACTATAGAAGAGTATATTTATGTAAAATATATCCAATATAATATTAACAAGAACTGATTGAGATAAATAATGAAATATATTTGTGATTCAATGAAACAAATACTAAAACTAGTGTCATTCATGTTCCAACAGAATTTAATTTAATTTTTAATATTCTTTTAAATTGAAATAAAATATTTTTTTTTGTTTTTGTTAAAAAAGTGCCTTTACAAAAATATCAAATAAGAAATAACTATAATTAGTTTTTGTGTAAAATGAAAAATATTACCAATTTGCCTTAAATCGATCCAATTTCTTAAGTTTGCTTATAGTAAGAAAAAAAAAAGAGACGAAGAAAAAATAAATAAATAAAATATAATAAATTTAATTTTTTATGAAGTTCAAAACAAGATGTAGAATATAGATAAGCGCGCCAGTGAGTATATTATTATATATATAGTTTTTTTTTTTTTTTTTAAATTCAAGATCGTAGAATTAAGTACATATTTATGTAAATTAAATTGTAAATAATAAATTTATCGATGAAATGAAATAATTTTTTATGAAAAAGAAAACACTTTTGGTTTTTATTTTATTTTGCATTTTTTTTTTTTTTATGTGTATATGAGTGTGGATATTTTGTAGATAACTATCATCATTAATCATTTTAAATGGTATCGATAAGAGGTGACTGAATGAAAGAAATTCATAATATATGTCGAATACGAATATTAATAATAATCAAATTTTAATGGTTTCGGTGTAAGCAGCTATCAGCAGTGAGATTTCGAAACAATTTTGGGCTTAGAAATGACGTTTGAAATGTAATACTGTTTAATTTAAAATCTAAACTAATTTAAGTGATCAATAGTTCTTTATTGATACCATTTACTTGTGATGCTAATGCAAATACTCGATATATCACTAAGAATTATAACAGAACTCTTAAAAGGTAAAGGCAACGAAAATATTAGAGGCAGACTTTGGGCAATTAATGAAAACACTATCTATCGACTATAGTAAATAAAATTGGAGACTATATTAAAAAAAAAACAAAAAACAAAAAATTACGCAGTATATCATTAATTACAATCACCGCTACCAATTCAAAATTCAAAAATTTCAACTAAACTAACCTAGGTTCACATAAGAAATTGTTATTTTCATTCAATAATTCCATTATAGTATAAATTATTCCATTTTAAAAAGTAACAACTAAGACCACGTGCGCTATATTTACCTATTACCAAACTATATGTAAATAAAAAGTATTCAATCTAATTTTGGTATGGCTTTAAATATGAATGAAATAATATACAATAATAAAAATTCGTCTTAATACATTACATTTAATTTCCGGTATGCCCAAGATAATTTTTTTTTCTTGTATGGTAAGTAAGAAAAATTCTATTTATAGTTTGAATAATGAATTCATTCATTCCGTTTTATCTTTACTATAAATTATTATGTATACAAGTTCGATGTAATTTATTGACATGGTCAATTTTCAATAATAAAAATATTAAATATATCTTCTTATTTTTACTTTTTTTTTTTTTTACGGAGAATTTACATCTTACCATATAATTTACAATATCACTAAAAAAAAAACTTACAGGTATATTAAAAATTAAGAACTAATAAAAAAGAAAATGATTTGAAATTCGTCTTAGTTTTTTAGTTGGAACATGAAAGTAATACAGGGTGTCTCAGTTAAAACTCGCTCCAGTAAATTTCACTTTATAATATAATAGATACTATTTGGTAGTCTGGCAAAATTACGTGAGCCTGAATAAATGATGTTTTTGAAATGGACTAAAATCATCTAAAAGTGGCGTCCAATACGTTATACTATGATTTTTTTAATTTAGAGATTTAATGGCATATATGAGTGCATTCAGTTAAGAGCCTCATAGATTTTTTATTGAGTAAATGAATTTTTGTAGGTAAGAAAAGGTACAACATGGGCCGATGATGGCTGCACCGTATTAAAAGAACAAATTTTATTTAAAAAAAAAATTATTACAAAACATCACTACAAACGTTATATTTAACCAGAGGTCTGCATGGTATACTAAACTACCGGAAAAAAGAAGCTGTATAAAAATATACCAGAAGAAAAACACGGTATAAATAAAGACACGGTATACCTAAATGGTATATTTTTATAGCGCGTTTTTCTTCTGGTATATTTTTATACCACATTTTTTCCAAATTTTTTTAATAGTTTGGTATACCATGCATAATTACCTCTCTCTGTATTTAACATTTAAAAAAAACTCATGTGATTCTTAAATATTATGAATGGCTGTAATCAAATATGTCATAAGTGATAAGAACGTACATATGGTAGAATTAAAAAAAAAATCGACTGTTTTTATATGATTTTTAGGCCATTTCAAAAATATCATTTTTAATAGGTTCGTGTTTCTCAAAAAATTTACTAAAAAAGTCTAAATCTTGCATACATGTAAAAAAAAAAAAATATGAATATTTTTATCTTATTTATTATATGTATTTAAGAATTCTAGGTAATTTTAACTGAAACACCTTATTATATATTAACACGTAATTGTAAATTGTAAAAAAAAAAAAAAAAAAAACATAAATAACTGATATGTGATATGTTTTATTACGTTTAATCAAATTCTTAAGTGGATTGAGAGTACCTATTATTAATAGTATTAAATTTCAGTCTCTGTATTCTTTTTCATCATCAAACGACGATCATAACAATCATAATTTATCATATTGAGTATATGGTTGTATTCATATGCATTCAATGTATATTTGACACCATTAACAAACATCAATTCAATTTTATCGTGAAACGTAAAAGCATTTTCAATCAACTAATATAATACGCATACACAATGAAAAGAAACCAACACCAAATTGTTGTTATATTAATTAAAATAAAATTGTCCAATTATTCTTTTTGATGATGAACTGACCAACAACCTGTATATTGGACAACGCACACGCCTTATATATATTTAAACATTTTAAGCAACAACAAAAACACCACAAGAACAACAATAAAACATTACTTTTTCTTTTTTTGAGACCAAATCATTTTCTTCTCTTTTTTTCTTTTTACTTACACAATAAATACTGGGTTTTCTCATGATGATACGATCGATGAGAGTACCAACGATGTGTATAACCAAAAAAAAAAACTATAAAAAATTGTATTTAATATTGATGGTCAATTACTTTACTCATTTTATCGGTTCCTTTGATATGATTTGAAGCAACAAGCCATAACCTATTCATTAAACGATAATATAATTTGCAATCTTATTACAGTAGTTTATTATTTATATTCTGGTGGTACTGGTGGCGAGATGTGTTTGCAGTAGGTAATTGCTCTTCATATACTCTATATTTTCAGTAGATATTGTGTTACGTGCCCATTTGCGAAAAGTGTTATTTTTATGTAACAAAATATACTTAATTCAGATTGAATTAAAGTATACAAAAAAAAAACAATGCTCTTATAATGAAAAACCATCGAATTTATTAAGGTTGGGTAATCTGTTGTTAGTAATTGAGTGGATTGTCTAAAGGTACTTGCATGCTTACACCATACACATACTTTAATGCCTAACATTTTATCTTTTATGATTGGAGATTTTCTTTTGTTCTGATTACCACTATTAATCCCAAATTATAATTGATAGGAAGCAAGTTCTTAAAAAAAAATAAAAAAAATACATAGTCGAATGTTATGAATTGGTAGTCGATCAACATAAATGAAGTTCGGGTGCGAATGAACTTTTAAAATATTACGATTTTGATTTAAATTCGTTAGTATCTCTACGTTTGGTAAAACCGAACTTGAGTACCTACCAAATCAATTCAATATTTATACTGAAATTGGATCTATAAAACAATAATTTGATGAATTTAATTATAAAATTTATATCATTATAGATTTGGTCTCTGTTTCAGTTAATGCGTGGTATTATAACAATAAATTACATAAAATTAAAGTTTTATTTTCTAAATAAAACAAACCGGACGCCGTGTATGTCATTGAGAATGTAAAAAGGACTTAGACTGAGAAAATATTTTACCTGCACGATTAAGTGCTTTTGTAAAATAAGTCTTATAACTTAATGTGGTCGGAAATAGTTTATTGAAATGAGGTCAAGAAGAGATAGTACGGTGAGTCGTCAAAACTATTGAAAAACTATTCATTCGATTTGATTTTATATATAAGTTTTTGTGATGTCATTGTAATTTCGATACAAATACTAAAACCATCTAAAAAAAAATTCTATCGATATTGAAGTTTTTATTATGAGAAGGATGAAATAGAAAATAAGAAATACACGATTTAAAAACTTATTTTTATTAGAACTCTTTTAATTTTACAAAAAAAATAAAAAATGATAATTTTGTAGTTTTTAATTCCATTTACAACCAAAATCATTAACCAAACTTAAGATAATAATTTCCATATTAAAATTTAATATAAAAACAAGCAGCTTGTTAATTTATCCCATATTCCATTTTTCAATTCAATGCAATTGGTATAAATAATAAATATAGCCATCATTAGATATTTTAATATTAATGTATATTCAATTTAACATGAATATGCTTCCTTAATAAATAATTTAACATGTTAAGTCAATAACCCTAATAATCAATATTATTTTTGTAAATTATATTTTGCTTTTCTTCATTTTTTTTTTTTTTTAAGTATTACATTTTGAATTTATTTCTATTTTTAATATTGCGGTGGTGGATTGAACATTAACTGAACCATAACCAATAAAGAAATTACAATAAAACTGTCTGTGATCGCTTATTACTTGCTTATAATTTATAAATATATAAACCAAAAATAAAATAATCATATATTGAATATCGATAATTATTTGAATTTATTTTGGTCATAAAATTGTATATTAAGAAAAAATAAAATAAAAAATAAAAATAAAAAATAATATACTTACAAGAAACAAAGTCTTCTCGCTTCATTTATTGCCCAGACATTTAACATCATCATCATCATCATCAT
>JAABKK020019495.1:6700-19071 GCA_011634745.2 Catotricha subobsoleta | reverse complement strand
TTTTTCTATCAATATTTAGATTAAATTATAAAAAGGCTATCATGTTAAATCATTATTAAAGATATTAATTTCAAATTCACCACTTCGAATACATAACAAATGCATATTTATTTACTTTTTAAAAAAGTAAATAACCAAAGTTTATTGAAGAATACATAAAAAATTATTCAAGAGCCATAGAAATAGTTTTATAGCATAAAAAATATCGAATAGCAACCTTAAAAGCATTTTTTTTCTCCATTTTCTTATACATCGCTACAGCAATGCATGTTTTAAAATACGACCATCGGCACATATTTATGATTCGTTACTCTGGCTTCTATTCAGTGTCGAATAAATCTTTCGCCTTTTACTAAAGATTTCCGTGGATAGGAGCACTCTAATGAGTCTATAAAAAATTTTTGTTTGGGATCTGAGAAATCGGATCCATTAATTATATAAGTATAATAAAAAAAAAAAAAAAATTAGAATTTGAAATGCTGACAACTCTCTCACCGGTACCTAAATAACATTTATAGAGTATAAACAAGATGTAAAAAATCAATCTGCCGTGAGTACAACAAAAATGTTTTTATTATGTTTCGGTATTTTGTTCGAAAACTAAAAAAACTGATCAAGCCGATTGATAGGAAACCGACACCAAGCAATTCATTTGTTATATTTCCGATGTTCTCGGGCATTCTATTGAGGATGCTGCAGTACAATTTTTTATTTAATAATTTTATTTTGTACTGCAGCGGAGTGCGAGGGAACATCGGGAATATAATAAATGAATTCCTTGGGGTCGGTTTCCTATCATTCGGGTTTAATCAGTTCTTTAGTTTTCGATCAAAATTTGCTGTTTGATATCATCAAAATAACTGGACAAAGCCAAAATATTTTTACCGTTAAAGGTTCTAAAAACGATATAAACAAATTGTTTGATGCAGAAAAAAAATCTGTGCTCACTTCCTCACCAATCCCCTTGTTTAGCATCATTTATTTAATAAATACGTACGAAGTGCGTTTCATTGTATATGCACTGCTATTTCCATTCATAACCATATCATAATTATATGTTTGGTAGAAAGGTAACTAATTTTTATTTTTATTTTTATTTTTATACTTTAAAATTCACACTAAACTGTTACATTCTTTTCTGTTCCTAAGAACATAACCGACACCTCTAATAAATTAACTATTTAACACATAAATACTTGCACTCCATTTAGTCTTATTTTCGTACAGCAATAAATGTAAGAAATAATAAAATGTATGTTTTATTTCAGCTAAGAATAGCTGAACATTTTATAAATACAAGGGGGAATCAGTTCGAAGGTCATAATAAATAATATTTTTTGTGAGCTATTTGGTATTAAGTATAACGCATAAAACAAGGTAACGAAAAGTGAAATATGACATTATTTATATGTGAAACTTTAACGACGACTAACACAAATTTAGTTAATATTTTTCTCGTAAGTAAATGGAAAATAGGTTTAGAATTAATAAAATTAAGAGGAAAAAAAAAATTGTATTTCAAAAATTAAATGTTTTCACTTTCTACCATTACTACTTTTTATGCAATTTGTGAATCTATTGCATAAACAGAATTAATTTTTTTCAATATGGAATCAAATTCTATTAAAAGCGACACGTTTTATCTTTTCCCTTTTTTTATTTTTAAAAAAACAAAACTTACATCAATAATATTTATCTATTTTCAATTAGGGTGACCGCGATTCATATGGAAAATTTTTGAATAACGCCCGAATTGTTTAGATTCTGATGGTCCAAAGTGATCCTTTCCGGAGAAGATTTTTTTTTGTAATATTGTAATATTTTGATTAGATGTCGGTTAGTTTGGCCGCAAACTTGATGAAAATTGAAAAATATTTGTAGCAGGACAAAATTTTGATAAAGTTTGAGATAAAGGTTATGAATATATATTATTTAGTGTACTTAAATATCCCACGAAATACCGATAAAAGTCACGATTTTTCAAAGTTTTCTAAAGATAATTAATTCATTGAATTGATTATTACAAAAGTTTTTTTTTTGTTACACATACTGGATTTAAAGCTGTACTCTAATTAATTTTAAATGAAAACTAACTAACCAAACTAAAAATAAAACTTATAATATTAATTTGGCGGTTATTTAATACATCCAGTGTTATTTCTAGTTTATTGAATTTTTTTCAAAATCAATTTGATCTTCCAAAAGAAAACCGTTTAAAGAATTCGATATTTTATAAAAACCAGTCACCCTAACTTTGAAATGTAATAAAAATAATAAGGTAACTTGCGATTCCCTTCAATGAATGATAGTTGAATGTGATGACAATAACTGTATGAATTCGTATGGCTTGTTATTATAAGATTACATTTTAGGGTATACATTTGGATGGGGTCGATTTAATCATTGACGACTTTTATTTAGGTTTTTCTGGTTTTTATTGTTAATCATTTTTTTGTCAGTAATATTTCGAACTGATGTTATGCGTATCATTTTCATCCAATAGGCACATTGACTCACAATGAAAATAATAATACCTTACAAAAACAACGTGAGATTATAATGTGATTTTGAACAGTCGTATAAAAAGAAACTTCAACATTTTTTTCATTTAATTTTTTTAAAGAAATATCATGTATAAGCTGGGAACACATTATTTATCGGTAATCACACAACTGAATTGATTTTGTCGCTATAAAAATTTAAAATTTAGCATAAATCCTGAAAACAAAAAATTTATGACAATAAATCAATATATGAATATAACGATTTTTAATTTACAAAATTTTTAAATTGAACAAAAAAATTTGCGGCTGATATGTTGTGCATTTCCTGTAAACACCCGAAAACGTGCATTTTTCTCTTGACATGGCATTAAAACTGATATGTTGTCTAAAATAAAATACAAACAAATCTGAAAATTTTAAAATTTGTTTACTATATAAGCATACGTTCATAATCAATATTTAATTAAAAAAAAAAAAATAAGAAGCAAATATGCTGATGTAAAAATAATTTTCGAAAAATTAAATGAGCCATTCCAAAAAAAATTTGTTTCAAATTTCAAGGTCCATTGAAAAAGGAAAAAAAAATCATATTTCTGTGCGTATCCTTTTTCATATTTTACATTTACGAGTTTCGTTAAGGTGCAACCTTTGTGTGAACTGCAGGCACCATGTCTAATTATTGTTTCGTAGAAATATGGTCGAAATGTTGGTACAATAATCAATTGCATTTTTTTAAAGATTTTATGAAACTACATGGACAGATCTAAATGACCAACAGCATGTACTTCTATTATTTAAAAATAATTTGCCTAAGCAATTAATAGAAAAATCCTTATAATCGTTTTACGATCCATTCTTTACTTACACGCGACCAAGGTTTTATGTTCCCTATCATAAGTTTATGTGACTTTTATGTTTGTCAAACAAAATTTTATTACTTTATGGCTTAAGTGTTTGAGGGCCATACAAAGAACATGGAAGGAATTTAAAATGTTAAGTAAGTCTATTTTATGCAAGGTCATTAGACTTTAAAGACATCCAGTCGAAACACGTACAATCGTACATATATTGAAATTCTAAACCTTAAATAAATAATAAATAAAAAAAAAAAGAGAAATAATTACTGGCAGCAAAGTTAACATGGGTTGATTGTGTATTATAAAATAATTAAATCACCAGAAGCAACAATATTTTTTTGTCTTAAATAAATAATAGAAACATAGTTTTTTTTTTCCTTTCTTAATATTAAATTCATTTTATCGCTGAGATTTGTTTTGAGATATCTTCTTAATCCAGATTGCATCACACACCAATAAATTACAGGCACTTATCGCACCAAGATGCAAACCAAGACCAACAAAATTATAATGACAATGTTTATATACAAAATATATATGAAACCAATAAAACTAATATGAAACAATCTGTAGCGCCGCACACCAAAACATTTCTTTAAGAAACATTTTAAAACACTTAAAATTTCTTACGAAGTTTATTTACTCATCGCCCATATCAGCATCATCGGCATGCTCTTCTCTGTTTATATTAAGTGTCATTAATAGTTTTCATCCGTATGCATGCTGCCTGCCTACTTTCGTATATTTTCTATTTTGTTGTAATAGTAATAATAATAATAATATAAAGGAGAAATACTTAACAAAAGTAATGGTCTTTGCTTGAATTAACATTAAGAATTTAAGTTCAGAGACGGTGTTTTTTATAAATTAACAAATGAAATATATTATTTAAAGTTTGAATCAATAAATTTTCAGAAAATATTCATTAAAATTTAGATCAATGATCCAAAAAAGAACACAGTTTGTAACACTAAATCCATATATCAAAATCCTTTCTTAGTGATACCGAAGCAATTTAAAAGTAAAACGAAATACGAATCGTAATTACTAATGATTTTTAATAAAAACCAAAAAATTATTACCGTATACGCGACACTAAATAAATTTTAATTAAATATTCTTTTTGTTTTGACTTTGATTTTAATAAAAAAAATATTGATGCAATTTGTATACTTTGCGTTTATTTCCCTAATGCCATACGCCGGTCCTGTATAAATTGTATTTATACTGCTTAGTGCTTATATACTAAAATTTATAGAAATATTTTTCGAGTACGCGGGAGTCCAATTGTACTTAAATACTGTACAGATATAGTCTTGAAAATAATGCACCAGTTGCAACAGCAAAAATGAATCTAATAAATATAACAGTTTATGGATTTATTCTGCTTTGTTAAATAAATATAATGGAGAATGAAAGTTTTTTTTTTTTCTTTTTTGGGTTCATTCCATTTGCTTGTCACGATCACACAGTAATAAGAATGTGTGTATTATATGGTGAAAAAAAAATTTGAATTACTAATAACATTATTTAAGATGTGTTAACAAAAAAATAAATATATTTATATATACTTGATATTCCAGTTTTGAAATATAATTGAATAATCCTATAAAATAAAAAAATAAAATAATAACAAGACGGAAATTTAAATTTCTAAAGGATATGGAAGAGCATGATCCCTCATGTCAGAACCGGATATGTGGCAATTTAAATAGAATTATAACACCCAAAATGTGAAAAATATGACGTATTTCTTATCAACAAGGAAAGTTTTAATTACAGCTCAGCGATCCCTAAAAAAATAAATTCCTAATTTTTTTGTATGTGCTATTTTCCGACAATATACTAACCAAAAATATATGTATTTATATTCAATGATAATACACTATGGGCCTATGAAAGTAAATATTATGTATAAAAAACACAGAGCAACTCTGCAATGTAAGTAAGTATTTGATTACGATCAAAACAAAAAAATGCTTTTATTATTCTTTTTAGCATTGCAAATTGGTGTGGTTAAAATAATAATAATAATAATAAAAAAAAAAAAACAAATAAAAAAAGATAAACTCGAAGATTGCCACTGCACGAATTAATGTGGCGGCATTTTATTTATAGAAGATGCTACTATATAACACATATTGAATATATAGTAAGATATTCACTATATATATGAACTATGCTATATAGACGATCTAAACATTCAGCGGCATGTAAACTTGCAAACATGACACAATGGTTCTTTGTATCATTATGTCACGATGCAATATATTTAGAAAAAATGTTCAGAATAAATACCAACATAAAAAGATAGTATTTTTTTTTTCTTATTTGTTCTATTTCGGCAATGTTATAATATTTTTTGCTTTGTAAGTGTATTTTATAATGTGTGATCGCAATTTTATTTTTATACTTATTCTTTCACTGAACTTTCGCAGAATATAAGATTTCTATATCTTACTTGATACTTTTAATTTGAGGTAATGATTAATGTGATATTGTTTGTATTATGTAATAATTGATGTGTAACTGATGCATTCCTTTAATCTATTGTGGTCTTTGTATGAAATGTAAAAAGGGATTTTTTTTTGTTCAATACTTCGTCTATGCCAGAATAAATAGTCTCTTTTATTTTCAAAATATGTATTACTACCAGTGCCGAACTGGCATTTAAAAGGTCCGGGGAATTTAAATTACAAAATCTTCTTTTCCCTCAGAAGATTCTTTAAAATGGTCCGTGATTTTTAATAATTCTTGAATAGACCCGTTCGTAAAATAAGTTTCACTCTATGGCCAGGTCGGCACTGATTACTACCGAATAAATGTAAGTATCTCTGTTTACCTGTAATTTTATTACTGAAATTCTCTCATATTACAAAACAATGATAAATAGTCACATCAACAACAAATGACCAACTGCAATTATTTCAGATGATTTGTTTTACAGAGCACATGTTGCGTTTCTCATATAAATAATAAATTAATATGATCTCAGTACATATTATGTAGATAAGCTAGTTCATCATACGCATGAGCGTAACATTCCATACCGAATACAAATTACTAACACATGTAATATTGAACTATCCATATACCAGCATATCACCCCATTTTGCATCCTAAATACCCTTACTCTTTGTGTTGATTATGCTTTAGATCATTTTCAACGACCGCTATTACATCGACTAGATACTATTAATTTACCTACTGTAAAATTCAGCGCAAAATGCACATAAAAAAGTCTCTCATTTATTATTATATATATATAGGTGTGTACTGTTTTAATTTACATTAGCCAAAGCTTTCTCTCTCTATATAAACAAAATATTAGATGCAGTTAAAAGCTTATCAGAATACCTACCATGCGGATACTAAATTCAATTTCATACAAATAGATATACAAAACCGCGTTTCTCTTGGTTTGAAATTCAATTCTAATGTAATGTTTACCAAAAACAAAAACACTATAGTATGTTGTTCTGAAACTCAAACTCGCTCTCTGTTCAATATTTTCTACTCCCTACCACGTAAATTATAAACACAAACGAACAACAATATCCTGGTTTGCTTTCATATGATGTTTATTCACATCAAATACAAACATAAATATCCTTTCTATGTGAGTGGTAGTTAGAAAGTTACTCTCAAATTCTTTTTTGTATACCAGTTTTGTATAAATTGCATGTTCTATCCACTGACTACCACAAACACTAACACCAAAGTCGGCAGTGAATAGAATTGACTAAACATTGAATTTCTCATTTGTGATTCTTTCAGACACCGGAATCATTCAGCGGTTTAATATTTTTCGTTAGTTGAGCTTTGACTGCCGGTAAATTAAGACGTACAATGTTTTAATGTTATTTCGATCGTAATACAGATGATAAATATTTTGCGTATTCGTCTAGTGACAATTGTCGCGCGGCATATATTTCAACTGTTGATGAAATTTAAATATAATTAGGTGTTTAGTGATATTCAATCTATTTTGGAAATAGAGAAAACTTTATAGAAGTTTTGTGATTGTGCATTTTATTTTATTTTTATATTTAAAAATAGACTTTAGTCCATGTTTCTAAAAACCACAAAATTTTTATTTCATATATTATTTTAAAAGGGATTAAATACTTACTTAACTCTTTTTTGGTAAGGATTTTTTTTTACATTTTTTTTTCTTTAATTTTAGATAAAGTAAATTTATTTACCATTTCTAATTTCAAACAGAATATATGCTTAACTATTTATTTTTAATGTGTTTCTTTTTGTACTATTAAAATATTTTTATGAGATATGAAGAAAAGGTACTTTTCAGAAATTCCAATTACAGTCCCAAATTAATCATTCATAAGCAGATAACAGAATTTTTAGTTAAGAGTTTTTTTTTGTCTTCACTTAGAAATGGCGTTTCGTCTACCATAAGATTTTTTCCACAAAATAAATAAAACTAATTAAAATTTTATTCAAACAATACGCTTGATTTGTTATCTTCATCACCATTAATGAGACACTCGGATCAATAAAATATCTGAATATATTTATATTCTGTTACTGCGAGTATTACATATCAACAAGATAATGTACCAAACAATAAAATATTTCTGCAAATGAATTAGAAACCGAGACGTTTCTGATATAATTTTCAATAATATGATATGTTGGTTGGATGATATATGTATTTATCAGAAATATGAACTTTAATCTGCATCAATTTCAATTGTGGTAGAATAGTCACGTTCGTTAATCATTAAAACACCTAGAGGTATTCCTATCCATTTAAAATTGCGTACTGAAATTCTTCCGGTGGTTGTGCTAGTTTTGAATATTAAAACATATGAATGGTTGAGATATATTATTTACGTACTCGCGTCGTACATTTTACCCATTTACTTACATTCAATTTTAGTGCCTAGCATATTGAAAATATATTATACAATATTATATTGACTATACAATATTTATGTGGTTCAATCATCGAACAATATAATCTATCGCATAATAATTGTAATTATGCATAATTTTCAGAATGATGAAATAGTTAAATAGAGAATAGCAAACGAGATGATTTGCTAGATGGGCACTGTATTCGTATTAACATATTTTCTATATTGTATATATCGTGCCTATATCGCTTATGAATAAAGTCGGTAAAACAATTTTAGATTTCAATTTATTTATTTAAACTAATACCAATTTCGTTTACACATAAATTTTTTTCAATTGCAATAAAATTGAAAATTTATGAAATCTTACTGACTAAAAGTATAATAAAAATAGATAATGAATTAGACTGGCAAGTCATTATGACTACATAAAAAAATAAACAGTTTTTGTTCATATTGAACCTAATTTATTTTCTAAATGTTAAAGTTGAAATAAAATTGTTGAATAGGAAACGAATGAACATAAAGAATTTATTGTATTCTATTCATAATCTAGTGTCATAAAATCACATTGATTATTTCTCGGTTGTAATAGATTCTTTTTTTTTTTTTTTTTTTTTTAAGAAATTATTATTTCAAAGTATTTATCTCTAATAATTGCTTCTTTCTTTTATATTTAAATGTAATGGTTACTGTATTAGCAGCCACTTAAATGTTCCAAGCATTTCGATATAGTAGATAATTTATGAACTTTTATTATGCGTATCAAGTATTTTGTGTTTATCTTCTTTTATTTTTAACTATTCAATGATCATTTATGTTATTTTTAAGAATATATTTTTAGTCTTTTAAATCTACTCTAGTGAATGCAATTATTCAGAACATTATGTGATTAGATATAAAACTGCTGATGCAAAGTTTAGACTTATCTAATTATAGTCGATTTATTTTGAATTTTAGGGTCATAGATTTAGGCGGCTTGAACTTGCTTTATTAATAAGCACATTAGATTTACAGAAAATTTGCAAAAATTTAAGTCTTCATTTATGACAAAAGTGAGTTTTATTTAATTCTATTGAGTGAAAGAATCAAGATCAGAATTAATCTATAAAAATTAAGATTAATTATTACCTTATTAAATTTTATTAATTATAAACGTGTAATTTAATTTTGTCTTTTACTCAGCGGGTTAAAGTCGAGATACCTAAAGATATAATGGAAATACAATGAAACAGGATTTTGTTTTCTTATTTATTTGAAATTAAAAAAAAAAAAAATCTTGAAAAATTTAGAAGTAATACATAGTAAGTCATATTTTTGAAAACCTCAATATTACAAAAGTATTTTTCTGAACGAAAAAAAAAAATCATTAGAACCGTTTTCACATCAGAAATTCATGTTACAATTTTTGAAAAACATGTTGGTCATTATTTTATTAAGTATTTATATCTTTACGAAAAAAATAGCAAACATTAACTCCAAATTAAAATAAATAAATAAATATTTCCAATTTAATGTAAAAGTAAATAAACGCGATTTTACGAATGATCAATTTTAAAGATTTGTTTTACGTAATCTAAATAAATAAATAAATAAATAAAGCAATTAATTTAATTAACTATTTCCAGTCAAAATGAGGAGAAATATAAAGATTTAATTTTTTTGTTATTTTAAAATATAAGCGGAAAAAAAATGAAAATACATATATCTATATTTCTGTCTCATTTTAAACACGAAATCGATAATGATTTCGATAGAATTATCTTAATATATATTTTAATCCCTCTCAAATTATCGTCATAATGTATATTCGTTTAATAATCACTCAAATACAAAGTGAAAACCATAATCAATTAAAAGCTTCTCTCATATTTTTTCCAAAAAAAAAAAAAAATCAAAATTTGTTTGCACCATATTTGTATAAATGCATAAGTACGCACCAACGCACATCATGAAACTGATGTTGATTTAGAACTAAACTAACATTTATTATGAAAATATTGGTACACCGAAAACATGTAAATAAAATAAAAATAACACAAAATTACTTGAAAACAAATTTCATGTTATTAAACAAAATATTTGTAGTAAAAATATACATTGCCACCATTCACCATTCACCATTCACCAGTCACCACCCATAAACAATAATATAATTCTATTAAAAAAAAAATAATATTATAACTACAAATACTAATCTATTTTTGTATTTTAATTTATTGCAGAACAAAAATATGCATATTCAGCAACGGAACATTAAATTTTACTTGCATAGAAACACTGATAACTAAATTATAATTGATTGAGCGCAATGGAAAAATTGCAATTTTTTTTTGCAAAGGCATAAAATGCGTTTCACAAACTAAGGACATTTCGCTATAGCCTTCATAACGTTAAGTGAAATCAAAATTTACAAAAAAACAAAAAAAAAACAACAACAACAACAACACTAAGAAACAAACCAAGAGATGACATTTGAAATTTTCAAGTGGGCTAACATTAAAATAGAGAATTTAAAAGAATAAACAGAAACCAAAAAGAAAAAGAAAATTTTTAAAAGAAAGATTTTTTTTTTTTATTTCATCAAGAAATATGTTTTGGATAACAAAATTTCAGCAAGAACATTGCACAAAAAATGCTTTGGTTATATTATTATTGATCTTCCACTTCAATGCTGATGTTTTAGGTAAGTTTTACTTTGTGTGTGTTTTAAGTAGATTGAGTTTAAAAGTGTTACGGTCAAAGGCTTGAATAAACAAAACCATCAAAAGTTTTAAGTATATAAAATTTTCGTGGCCGAAGTACGTACATCTTAATAGAATAAACTAATAACTATAATGAAATCAGAATTATCTTTGTCCCCTTTTGCTTTATTTATCATTATAATATAAACAATAATAAATATACACATTATTCAATTTGGTGTACATGACAGAGATATAGTCCTTTCGTATTGGTATGCATATGATGACTCTGTCTGTGGTTTCACTGAATTCAAATATGTGTACAAACAAACATTGGGTGGTCCTCATACAAATATTTATAATATTCACAATTGTTTGATCTTTTATTATTTTCAAGTTATATTACTGTTTACACACACAATAAAAAAAAAACCAACCGTTTCTCTTTCGCATCGAATGTAAATAAAATATTTGTCCTTTTTATATGCGAAAGCTTTCATGTGAAAACTGAATACAACGAATACCGACTTTTACAATATTCATAAGTAACCGATGATGATGAAGAATATAAAATATAAAAACAACAAAATTTTGTTTGTTTGTTTTTTACCTTACCATTTCGATCTTGTTCTTTGTGTAGTTTGTATAAATATAATAACATTAATTCGTTTTTGGATATAAAATAAACACTGATGTTGATGCTCGTTTTATATACCGTCTATTCTATTCACAATTTTTCTGCTGTTCTGGAGTCGGTAGATATTTATATATTCTTGGATTCTCTCATCGCATTAACATAACACAGGAAATTTTTGTTTAGTTTTTATTTTATTTTTTTATTTTTTTCTTTCTTTTTGATATATTTTTAAGTGTGTTTTTGACTTGTCGCAATGAAATGATTATATTTTAATTAAATGTAAACATATTCGGGGTATTTTGTTTTTCAAGTGGGATCTGAGAGTAGAACGGACATCGTCAACATGAGACATGAAATAATTTTGTACGTTTTTATTTTTAAACTTTTTCTCAAACTTTTCGGTTGTTTGTTTAAGTGACAGGACGAATCTTAAAATTTTTATTATAATTAGGCATCAGAGAGCTGTCACTTTTTTCAAAAAATTCAACGTTTGTTATTTAATTTGATAATAAAAAATTTACATATTTGCCTTAAAATTACTTATATCGAACACAATTAATTCTTCTTCTTCTAGGCATTTATTGTTCACTCAATTGGTAAAGTTATTAAGTAATTATTTCATATAAAAACATTTTTTCCTAATCATAGTTATATTTATAATGAATGATATGTTCCTTCTTATTTTGAGGAACGACACACCCACACAAACATCAGAATCTGATCAGGGATGGAAATAGACAAAAAAAATTATTATAAATTTAGTAACTACATCGACG
Organism: Catotricha subobsoleta; assembly: GCA_011634745.2. Taxonomy (NCBI): domain Eukaryota; kingdom Metazoa; phylum Arthropoda; class Insecta; order Diptera; family Cecidomyiidae; genus Catotricha; species Catotricha subobsoleta. Next base: position 6,733 of record JAABKK020019495.1, on the reverse strand, counting down.
TAAAAAATGTATACTGCCAAAGAAAAAAAAATC